>CM070841.1:4103554-4396054 GCA_036326025.1 Chrosomus eos
AAAGTCAAAATTGCGAGATATAAACTTGCAATTGCGTGTTATAAAGTCAGAATTACGAGATAACTCGCATTTGCGAGGAAAAAAAAGTCACAACTTTATATCAAGCAATTCTGATTATATCTCGCAATTCTGAGAAATAAAGTCAGAATTGAGAGAAGTAAACTCGTAATTTTGAGCTAAAAAGTCAAAATTATCTTTTATAATGTTTTATTCTATGGTGGAAACAATACAAACTAGCTTCCATACAAACTAAAACCAGAACTACAACAGAACAATTTCAGTTTTGTGGCTATATAAAATGTTTTATTGTTAAGTTAATAGAAATGTTTATTAAAAAGCATGTCTATACTAATATATTGCACGCTAATTATGAGTAATTAGGTTAGGAAAAAAAAATATGTAGAGGAGAATTATGGCATATAATGTAAAACTTATTTTAAAACTTAAACTTATTTTAAAAACAAAATTATGTAGTATTACTGTAGTCATAAACACTGCGTTTGTCCAGTATTATATATATATATCGACATTCATTGAAAATGCTGCAAAATGGATACAGTCATTTTCTAATTAGTCTGGGTCTCTGAATTATTATATATGATGTTCATCAAATGGAAAGGGACTTTTAAGTCTTTAAAAAGTAATTTTTTGAGAAGGGATGTTAAAGTATTTAAAAATAAATTCTTTATCATTTAATGAAGTTGGATTACATTAATTTTGGCAGGTAGGGCGGCAGCTTCTCACAGTGGACACTCAGTCTGACGCCTGAGGTTTGTGAAAAAACATCATTTAGAATAAGTCTTTTTAAAAAAATGTTTTTAATGTAAATGTTGTGAAATACTGCTGGATTTTTTTTAATCAAATGTACACCACATGTATACAAAACAAATATGCATGTATTACCAGCAAAATCAATAGATACAGGCATCACTTGGTAGAGAAGTACTATGTTTTACATGTTCTGCAATGTGAGAGCCTTAAGGAACAAAATACTATTTTTATATAATATAGCAAATAGATCATCACTTAAAATAAAATCACATTTTGATTGTTCTTGTCACATTATTCTTTTTTGTTCATGCAATTATTTTGCCTTTCACTGTCCTTTTAGAGGAGTTTCCCCCTCCCCTTGAACCCAATACTTTTTTTAATCTAAATTTAAACTGACAACTGTGGTCGTTTTTGAAGGCTTTTGAGCATTTACATTTCATTTGCATGCTAGTGCAGTTAATGGCTTTAAGGTGCTTCTCTAGATGAACTCAGCACTTCTGTACCTCTTCATTATCTCTGAAGATCCTGTAGATTTTCATTCTTTAGATCTATAATTATCTTCCAACTGGAAAACCAAGAATACATTGTGCTCACAAGCAGAATTCATTGTTTAAAACGAATAATATAGTCACTACATATCTCTATCTATGCTTTGTGGCCTAATAAAGATTCAGCTGGGAAGGAAGCTCGATGTAATGCTTGAACAATACATAGAGAAGTGGTTTAAAACTGGTATTATTCAGTCACTTTTCATCAAATATGGCGTAGCTACAACATCCTGCTTTGAAACACTTTTGCCCAGTGTGATTTCTCCTGAAATATTGGTATGATCAGTTGGTGGCACTATTTGGTTATTGCTCCCAGTGTCTTTAGCCACTGTATACATTTCAAATTCATCTAAATTTGGCTCATACGGACCACTCACAGATCATTCACTCACAGTTTGTTGAATATTGAACACAAAATTGACAAGAGCTGCAAATTCCAATCTGTTTCGGTGGCTTTACACAGCTTCCAAGAGTTAGGATGCATCAATCTATGTGGAACTAAACCATTTGTACTTGGTACAGTTTTGATACAATGAACACTTTGAGGAAGCTAATCACTCCACATCCCATAATTTGCCAGGTTAGAGGCATCAGATCTTTCAAAGAGACTCAGATTCGAGTCTGTTACTGTGTGCGGGCGATTTTTATTTTGGCCGGAATATTCGTAGTGTGGGCCAGACTTTGTGTCGACAGTCAAAGGTTTGGCTAAGCAAGACTAATCTAGCTTCCAGATTTTGAGAATCTCTCGGGCAAGGGTGTTCAGTCCTTCTCCTGGAAAGCTTCTGTCCCACAGAGTTTATCTCCAACCCCATTGGAACTTTGTTAATAAAACTTCATTTAATTGTTTAAACTCTGAGGATAGTGGCCCTCCAAGATCACGATTGGACACCCCTGCACGAGATGCACCTGACCTGTATATCTTTGGATTGTGGGGGAAACCAAAGCACCTGGTCGACGCCAACAAATGCAAAATCCACACAGAAACACCTCCTGGCTCAGACGGGACTCAAACTGTTGCTCTGCTGCAACTGTGCCCACTGAGCCACCTGAATCGTGACTGAATATAATGACACAAACCAGCTGTACATTACTCTCAGTCAGATGGCCTATTCCTGTGGGAAGTTCTTCATCAGAATTGGATGTGGTTGGTTGTCATTCAATCCGAATGACCGGCTAAACATCCGAGGTGTTTCCCTGCCTACAGCTCCTAGAAGTTAGGATAGGCTCCAGCGTTCTGTGACCCTACATGGGACAAGTGTTTCAGAAAATGGACGGATGGATGGATGATTCTCATTAACATCCCTGGACTACCCTAGAACTGTACATATTGAATGTTTCCCTAACCTGACAGACAGTTTGTGGCTTGATCCTCCTACTTTTGCTTTATTATAACAGATTGCTCTCATGAATTGGGGTTAGGGATGCAAGACTTAGGATTCTAAATGTCTTTACTGTCCTCTTTATGCAATCATCACCAAAGCCCTTATAATGCTCCCATGGGAGTTATACAAACATCACAAACATCTTTTTACTCCTTCTGTATCATTCATCCATTTGAAACCATTAATATAAGGTCCAGAGTTTGGCTGTACGAAGCGATAATAGATCAGAGTGTTGCTCAGATTCAGATAGCGTTGATTAATAAAGCAGAGTGCTTAACTTTGTGTGGGTAAACACACTTTGTAACCTACACTTACATTTCTCTGTTGGATCAATTATTCATCACCAGCGATGATTCTTTCATGAGACTTGCTGCACATTATTCATGCTGGGCTGCAGAAAGTAGGACACATATAGAGTGAGTGAGCTAGTGCTGCTAGCATAAGGAAGAGAGTATCGCCGGAAACTCACAGGCTTCAATCGAGGGGGAGGGGAACGCTCAAAGACGTCTAAATTAGAGAGTTTGCAGGTTTGTGGCTGACACAAAGATGGAGCAGGGTAGTTGGAGAACCTTGGTGGCCTACATTTGTGGTAAAGACCGAGTCAGGCAGAGGAATCTTCTGTGTGTGGGATGAAGACATCTCAGGTGTCGAATAAATGTTCAGGCAGCAGTTTTCTTTGCCGTCGTTAGCTCAAGGGCAGTGTGTTTTCAGGAAGGTAACGGCACACACAGTGTGCTCTCGGGAGGGTGTGTGTTCAATGGAGGAAGAGAGAGAGAGCGTGATAGGATGCAATGTTTTCAGGCTGTAACAAGTGTCAGAAACCTTCTGGATTTATAGTTTGTGGCACATATATATATATATACTGTATTTTTTTTCAAGATATATATATATATATATATATATATATATATATATATATATATATATATATATATATATATATATATATATATATATATATATATTATATATATATATATATATATATATGACAGGGGCAAACATTTCAGCACCCTCTTGCTTCCCCTGACATGAAACAGATGACATGAAGACAAGTCTAACAGAACGCATTGACATTCCAAAGGCATTTGGTGTTGTGGCCTCACAGCGACCATGTAATTGTTGCTGTACAGTACGTAGCCTGAATTACAATCACCATGTGCTTATTGTTATGAATTTACTTTGTGTTCCTCTAGACCAGACGGCATGCCCACAGTCTGTTCACTGCCGCCTGGTGCATATTGCTAGAAAAAACTGGCAAGAAATAGCGGATATTCACAAGACTACCCAAATCAGACTACCCAAATCACTCTGAACTCTTTCCCAGACAGAGTTTATTTTTAATTAATGTTGCCAGCACAAGTGTTTTTGGTCAGTTTCACAAAAATTGTATGGTCCTCAGAATATTCTGTTGTATGAATATTTGAACATGCAATATGTCAAAAGAAAGAACAGAGCCTTATTTATCAACACTTGGTACATTTCGTAAAAAGAAAAGAAAAAAGCAACATTTTGAGTGAAAAGCTGAGAAAATCATGTTTTTGTCAAAGACTGTAAAAAATGATTTTGTGGTGAAGTAAATACTACTGAAAAAAAACAATGTAATTTACATGAAAAAGTTAGTTCAGGCAAGAATTAAAAAAACTAAGTAAATTCCATATCAGTACTTAATTCAAGCGAGTAGAAATGAAAGCGTAAATATCAACTTAATAAAATTAAGTAAAAATTACTCAATTTTTCTGATGCTGGGGTTCCCATCATGCACTGGACCTTGAATGATTAATGAGGTTGATTTTTCACTGGTTTCCAGCTGTATTTACACTGTTTTATCATTGCTTTTTGTTGTAGGATTATAGTAACTTGCCATTTTGTGACATTTCGAGTACATTTTCTGCTCAAAATGACACATTCAAACACAAAAACGATCCATCAAATGTTACCGTCATTGTGTATTATCTACCAAGTATTGAGGTGTTTGCATTCACATGATGTTTAACATCTGTCATGATGTAGTATAAAATACTTATAAATAAAAGTAAAGCACAAACTGGTATTTCAATATTATTGTTTGAGTGAAATGTAATGCAAAGGAAATTTCAACTAAATTGATATTACTCAACGTTTTACTAGCCAAGTTAAAATTTCTTATTTTCTTTGTTACTTTCACTTGACTAGGTTAAGTAAAGTTTACTTACATATTCCAAATAAATTTAACTTAAATATTTCTAATTAAAGCTACTGATAAATATGTTTAGGTTTTTACTTGGCAAATCGTTGTAAATTTACTAGCATTTTCTGAGTGAAAAAACTTTCCTAGCTTTTTTCAAGTAAATCCTACTCCCAATTTTTTTCAGTGAGATCGGATTCAGAACGATGATCAAAACACAGATGGGGTAGATCGAGTCCATCAACACTCCCAAAGCTTCAAAGTAACATTCAGTAACATTAGGCAGTTTTGATTTACCGGTACATGTACTGTATAATGTTGATGATTGCATTGTTTTTCATATGCATCTGCTATGAGATCACTCATTTCTGCTTCTTCTTTTCCTGTGTTTTAATCAGGAGATCTGGGAAGCAATAGGGGCAAAAAGGAACCTTTTCATAGTTCCTAGAACTATTGGTGGAAGTTCCCAGACGTCGGCGGATGTCCTACTTCATAGTCAAAACCAGCTCTACAGTTCTATATAATAACCATACAGTAATAACATTTTAGAAAGGACTGTTACTCGTAAACTAATGAACACGGATAATGCGAGCATCCGAACACAATACTGGCGTTGCGAATGCAACCAGAAAACGTTCCTATGGGAACCATCAGTTATCTGGGAACCGCCGTGGTGGCTACTTCCTAGAACTATCCGGTGCCAAAGCCACTATTTTCTCATTAGACGAGGTAGCTTGTTAATGGCGACAGGGTTTGAGTTCAAATAATATGTAGTTTGTTTTAAAATCACAGTGTATTTACCCATTTAGGATGTCTATGTTTCAGCTGTAATAACGAATGGTGATATTCTAGTAGTCCATTAAGAGCTGAAAGGTCAGAAGGACATACTGACCTTTCTTACACTAATGATGACATCTCTCTCTCTCCTCTCTCTCTCTCTCTCTCTCTCTCTCTCTCTCTCTCTCTCTCTCTCTCTCTCTCTCTCTCTCTCTCTCTCTCTCTCTCTCTCTCTCTCTCTCTCTCTCTCTCTCTCTCTCTCTCTCCTCTTTTCACAGGTGAAAAACACAAGAGCTTAGTCTGTCTTAACACAATCTCTTTCTCATGAATTGTATAGTGCGGTCTATTGTTAGCACACCTGGACTTTGTTATCAAGGACAGGTTTGTTCTTTCCTTCACCTAGTTACCTATGAGGACATGATTTCATTCTTATCTATATTGAATGTCCCCTCATTGTGGTCCAGACGAAGTCCAACCTTTGCACCGGACAACAAGGCATTGATATTGCATGTGTTCTATGATAAAGCGTCCCATGTTTATGTTTGCTGTGACAATTGAATGTCACGTTACTTTTAAAATAGCCAATTATGAACAATTATGAATTGAAGTGTAATAGAATAATAGATTTCTCAACATTGATCATAATAAACAGAAATGTTTCTTGATCTTCAAATCATCATATGATTTCTGATGGATCATGTGACACTGAAGACTGGAGTAATGATGCTGAAAATTCAGCTTTGATCACAGGAATAAATCGCAAAACATATTCAAATAGAAAATGGCTATTTTAAATTGTAATCATATTTTGTAGTATTACTGATTATTGTATTTTTAATCAAATAAATACAGCTTTGGTGAGGGTAAAATACTTTTTTACAAATCTTGCCGACCACAGACGTGTTTATCTTTACAATCAATCAAGTTATGATGACCGCAGTAATATTCTTACAACATTTTACAGCCGTATTATCTATGTCATCTTGCCGAATACGGTAAGATGTACAATATCTTAATAGTACAACCTTGTTTGTTCGGTACATTGTGTTTGTAGAGCCTCCCAGAAAATCAAGCCATAAAAACAGAGGAAGTATCAGTTTATCCTGATCAGATTTCTCTTATAGCGTTTACAAGATGATAACAATCGTCTCCATATCGACATGCACTCAGACGGTCTGATGACCGGGAGAATATTATATGATGAAATAATTGTTTTCATAAACAAATTAGTCCCTTGAAATGGATACGGTCCCAAAGTGGAGAACACGCTTTTACTGTAACCGGCTGCTTACCTCATTAGAAAATTATATATTTATATTCATAAATGTATTATAAGCTAAAAGAGACTTTATCCATTCTGATAAGCCTGTAAAGCACATTTACTGCTTACCTTTTCTTTTTTTTTTTTTGTCTGTGGCACACCAAAGCGATTTTTGCTCTTTGTACTCTTTTTATTTTTCCGCCTGAGGACAAGTTCAAAGTTTCCTCCTAAAGCTCCATTTATCACTATGTCTACTTTAGAGGTCAGAAAGCCCTTCAGAAAAGAAAACACCCCCTCCCCAATGATACGCTATGAGGTAATGGATGATTTGAAGGGAAAAGTTGAGCTCGCTATCAGTGATTTGGCGAGGTATTTGACAGATAAGAAGTCTGTAGTGGTCATTAGCGCGTGAAGAAAAGGACGTACACAGAGCATGATGCAATCACACACACACCTGTGATGATGGACACATGCAAATAGCCATGACCGACCTTGCAAGGCGAGCTCTTTCAGGATCACTTGTATGTTTTCAGCTCATAGCATCTGTAATATGTATGAATGTCTAACCATAAATCAGCTGTCGCATTTTAAGATGCTTTGAATGCAGATACTGACCTTTTTCACGCGTCTGTAGTGCAGAGAGTCGTTTGCACGCCTCATTGGACTTCAAGGAGGAATTTCAGCCAATTTCCATTTATTGCAGAGCAAGTGAAGCATGTGCAAATTATTTTGAGAAAAAAGAGTCCAATTTTAGATAGCGTTAGATAAGGAATTATCAAACCATTTATTTTAAAGAGATATAGTGCAAGTATACATTTTAAGCACAAATAAATAAATTTAGGATTTATTGAGAAAATTATGTTTAGGAGTTTGTTAGCAATTCAAATCAGTAAGACATTTATAATGATTTATAATGCTACAATGAAATGAAATGAAAAGGTGTACTGGTTTCTGTTGCTCAAATAAGCAATTTGTTGCAGTTGCTTGTATATGGCCAAAAGATAAAATGAAATTCTTATAGCTTGTAATGTAAATCAATGAGATCTTTATAACAGTATTATAACAGTATTATAACAGATAATGTACATAAATGCATATCATTATCAATGTCATTCTACTTCTCTAAACAAAATCAATAAGATATTTAATGCTTAAATTTATGATCAAACTATGTGAGAAATGAACAAATAAATGTTCCTTAATAGCTTGATGGATCATATTGATACTCAAAATTTTTTTTTCTTTGCATAATCAACTAAACATAACTTGCTTCAATATAGTAAGTGTTCAACTTGAAATAGTACTACAATAAATGTTAGTCTTATGTTTACTTTATGAAAGTCAATAAATATTTCACAGTAAAAAGACACATCAAACATACAATTATACTAAAATGCCTTTTTTCTTGCAACAAAAAGTAAAAACTATCAAATCAGATGTAGATTGTGTACAGCAGTTTTTTTTTAGCAAAGTTTTATTAGAACTTTGACTAGAAATTTGCATATACAATATAATTAAGTTCAAATACTTTCTTGTAACCCAAGTATAACTATAGCTATAAGGACTGTATGTTTGACTCACATTATTATTCTGTTTGTTGGCCACGACCTTTGGAAAGTGTAAAGACTATTGGAAAGTGTAACAGATTTAAAACATATGCAATACAAAAATGTGTTCGACAATGCTCGAAAACAATTTACAACTGTAGCAACTGTTTTTTTTTTATTCTATACATGCATTTTTTTTATTTCCTGCACCAAATATCTCATTCCACGGACAATAAAGTCTATCTAATGTGTGTATGGAGCCCTGCAGCTGAACTTTAGCTGTGTGTAACAGGATTCGGGCCGTATGCGCGGGGCTAATCACCTCACAGTGAAACCCAGCGGCCGCATGGGGCGAGAAACCGTCTTTGATGTCCTGTGTGTGCATTGGGGTCAATTGACATCACACTCCCACAATTCTGCGCTAGTCCAAATGGCAAAGCTGGTGAACACACAGCAATTCAGCCCTTCGCTTTTAATAAAGCTGTCAGAGATGACACAGCCAGCCGGGGTCTGAGAGCGTGCCCTAACTCTCTCTCTCCTCTCTCTCTCTCTCTCTCTCTCTCTCTCTCTCTCTCTCTCTCTCTCTCTCTCTCTCTCTCTCTCTCTCTCTCTCTCTCTCTCTCTCTCTCTCTCTCTCTCTCTCTCTCTCTCTCTCTCTCTCTCTCTCTCTTCCTGCGTTCGGGAAGAGGGGGATTATGGAGATGAGGCTGTCCATTGTTATAGACTGGGGAGCATTGTCTTTTTTCCGCACGGATCAGTCTGCAGTTTTCCTCCGGTTTCATAAATGCCTGCACTGATGAGCTGTCTCTTTGGGCTAAAAAACACCTAACAAAGCTATTTAGCTCAGCTGTTAACTAGATGTGACAGGCTTCGGCAGGAGGAAAGCATGCTGTTCTTTTTTTACAACTTCCTTTTCTTTCTGCCCTTTTAATTGCCCTTGTCCTGCCAAGTGCAGCCACATCTTTCGGCAGCGTCACGAAAATAGCAATTACGCAGCATGAACACAGCATTTTGTGTATCAATAAGATAATATCCGAGTTCGCTTTTTATTATTGGAAAGTGTAACACATTAAAAAAATATGCAACAAAAATAGCATATTATGATCAAACAAATCATGACTTAGAGCTGGATATACTCTAAGAGAAAATTTCAAGATCTTGATATCTATATGGTAATATTATGTATTATTTTATTTCACACAGGTCACAGAAAGAGTCAGTGTAATTAAGTACTAATATTAAATATCTACATGTACTTACTTTAAGGTTAGGGTTAGATTAGAGTTTGGTTTCGGGTTTAGTTGCGTGTATTTATGCATGATTTATACAGTAGTTATTACGTTAACACTTTATTTTAACAATGTCCTTGTTGCACATTTTACACGTACTTATAATAATAGTAAATTATGCACAATTAAAAATTAAATATGGTAACACCTTATTTTGATGGTCCGCTTTAGACATTATACTGACTATAGGTACCTTTGCAACTACATGTCAACTAACTCTGTTTAATATCTAACTCTTTATTGTGATGCTCCTCAACAGACATTATACAATATACAATACATTAATGCAACTTTGCATCTACATGTCAATTTATTCTACTAACCAGAACCTAAGAGTCTAATAATACTCTGAGAGTTAGTTGACATTTTGTCACAAATATACTTATTGTTAGAATAATTTCTAAAGTGGACCATTACAATAAAGTGTAACCGATCTAAATTGTATGCATTGTGCAATTTAGCATTCTTCTTCTTCTTCTTATAGTTGTTATTATTATATTTAACACACATTTTAAACATGCAACATGAAAATCTAGCATGTTTGAAACCTAATTTGTGCATAGTTTGTACCGCTTCAGATATATTTTTAATATTCCACTTAATTTAGCATATACACTGCAGTATGCAGTGAGCAACAGCTCTCAAAACTATTTTGAACACAAGCCTTGCAATAAAAACATGATGATTAATTAAAAATAACAAATAAAATCTACATGAAATATGCTTTTGTATCATTGTATTTAGTAAGCAACATAAACAGGATTAAAACATAACATGTGTGTCTAGTTTTTAATAAATAGGATTTTAATAGAAATGCAATGTTGTTATACAATATTAATAACACAGTTATTACATTGTTATAACATCAACTAAAACATGTTCCCTGCACACTCCGGGTAAAAACAATGGTGTTTCACATGCCTTCAGTACAGAAAATGTGTAAACATCAGATGAACTGAAGCAGAGTTTACATTGCAGAGAGACACTGTTTCCTCGTTTACTAATGACAAGTATCTTGACAGGATGAACCGCTATGCAAAGCAAGTGATGAATAAACTCATCAGCTAAGTCTCCTCATGTTACTCTCCCAAATCCCTGAGGTCCAATCAGTGTTGTGTGTGATTAGAAGTGTCATATGCATGTTTCACCTCGACCGCCACACACCGGCCACTGGAACCAGGATCAAACTGTCCTAAAGTGCCAGTGTCAGTGTGTCCGAGGATTACAGTATAAATCAGAGTATTACCGGTTTTCCGTGTTCTGTGGAGACGGGGATGTTTCTGTGTGAGATACTTGCACATGCACGGTAACAGACGGGCTTGCAGTTTTAACAACCCACTCTTCTCCTCCCCCTCCCTTTGGACTAAGAAGATTGTGGTTCAGACAGCTGGGCCTGGCAGTTCATGGCCCAAACCAACCCTCCTCAGTATTTAACAGCAACCCCAGACGCGCTTCTGAGTAATTATCAGTTGATAGATTGGGATAATATGCAAATATCTGCTCACATTCATGATGAATGAACTTTATAGCTACATTTTGGAAATCCTAATGCAATAATATGTAGAATGATGCAATGATTGCTGCACACTGTACAGAGAATTTCACCACGTCTTTGTGACAGAATGCATATCTGTGTCATATATGATTATCCACAGCCACTAGTCCAAAGATGACACACCGAGTGCTGTCAAGATCTATTATTCATTTCCACCCTGCATGTGTTATGATGGTTTTAATTACAGACAGAACTTCTTTCTGACATTGTTTTGGAATAATGAAGCTCTGGATGACTCTGATGTTAAATGTGTCAAGTTGCAGACTATAGTTCTTAAGCAGTATTAAAACTACAGTAAAGAGTTTCCAATGTGACATGACCAGTATGTGACTGACATATACATTGTAAAAACATTTATGTACACAATAAGCACATTCTCTCAAATTATTTATTTAAATGTTAGTACATAGTAGTTAAAGACACTTAATATAAAGTGGGACCAGGTTGTTAGTAACATTACATTAGGGATGTAACAAATTGAAGACAACGATATGCAGCAACAAGACAATAAGTCATTCATTTCCAATAAAAGCTGCTGATTTTAAATGACATTGCTGTCTTTCACTGGGGGGGAAAAAGTTGGGATGAAAATGTAACCTGCTCGGAATAACTAAAATTATATTAATATTGTAATATAAGTAATTGCATGTATTCTTTCTTTAGTTGGCGTGACTACAATTATGGAACCTCAATAACAACTTGATCTCATGAGAAAACATAATTTTATTAAAAGATGGTGATCTTGTATGAATTCATTCAATTGAATTTGTACAAAAACATGATTTTGAGAAAAAATAAATAAAGCCTAGCACTCAGTGGGGGGTGAGATTGTGCCAAAATATATGAATAACATCCTTGGAATTGATACAAATTTGCCAGCATTTTGACAAAATTTTAACAAATTTACGAATTATGAAAAGAGTGTTTTGTCCACAATAGTTTTTGACCACAATAGACTTTCATTAACAGGACTGTGTTTTTTTTTTTTTTTTTTTTTTTTTTGTGATTTTTTAAAATCTCTTCAGTTTTATCATGTCATCATGCACTGAAAAACTGGACAAAAGACAGATATAAAACATTGTACTTAAAAATACTTATCCCCAAGCACTGCAAATAACATACTCATTTTAAATAATTGCATATAATTTTAAATCTAGATTAAATACACATCTCTTTAGCCAAGCATTCACATAATGCATCTCATAATTGCAGTCGTTATGTTATATCAAATGCAGATGACTATGTATTTCATTGAAATGTTATGAACAGCTACTGTTATGTATGCTAATTATTTCCCATTTTCTTTTCTGTTCGATAACAAGAGATTACACACCAGCTCCAGTGTGGATCCAGCCTCGTATGAGGACTTCAGATGACAGCAAATCTGAATCAATATCTACTACTGCCAAAATGTTCTATATACAGAATCACTATGATCACAATGGGCTCTATGCACGGCGGTATTTCCGGTGAAGGTCTGAGGATGCTCGATAACTTCCGCCGATCGTAGAGTCCAATGCAATACTGAGAATTTATATTGAATTTTATACTCCATGGTTATACTAAAGAAACGTTAGTCACAAAAACATACAAAACAGACACCCCTCGTTGTGTTTATGCTTCTTTTTAAAATTATATTAAATAAACATAACTATATATAAAATTACATCTAAACATATGACAGTTTCGTTTCAAAGACGAGAGGACAGTAAATTTTGAAGACTCTGCCATAATCCCGTTTTCCTCGGTTCTCCTCCGCTTTAATCTCCCCAACCGGAAACGGATGAGCATCCTTGCGTCAAATGCGGAACTTGTGCGTGCATATAGCCTATTACTTTATTGAGCTCATTGTTTGTGTAAATTAATACATGATGTTAGCTAACTGATTGATTTGTGTTATCTTAGACCTGTATATTTCTTACATATTGATATTATTTTGACACAGCCACCTCTGATAACAGATTAAATTGTAATATAGATAGATGCATTTTCTGATAAGCCCTTATGTGTTGTGAAAAGTGCTATACAGATAAATGTGAATTGAACTGAATTGATCAAACCAGGAACAATTGTATAATTTAAAACTACTGCCGATTTATGGAGATTGATTATAAGTATTACAAAGTTTAAAAGCGATAAACCGATCCAAATGCTGCAAATGTAATTTATAAGTTTATTGCAAAATACGTGTCAGATAATCCACGTGGGCCAGATGTGGGCCAGATCTGGGCCGACGCTATGTTGCTGTCTGGGCAAATTTTGGTAGTATTTAGCTAGCGACATGCCCTCAGAACCCCATAGCAACACCCTGGAAACCAACCACAACTACCTTATATTAGTTTGAGATAGTAGTTACATTTAAAATTCCACGTGAGGGCAAAATATTTCTCCACGCAGATTTGGCAGTCGGTTTGATGTTGGTCATGTGGATTTGTCACAACAGGAAACTTCGTGGTTTGCTTCATATATAGCTACACTATGGATGATAGACAATTTTTTGCCAGTGAAAACAAACAGTTGAAAGGTATAAAATCATATCTTAGAGGAAACCTAATAGCACAAATAGCCAAAGAGTCTGAAGTCATGTGGTTGGACTAGTTTGCTAGCCTAGGTGTTATATAACATCACAGGAACATGTTAGCCGAACCTCACCACGGGGGGTTAAGCCTTTCACCCACTATCCAGACAGCAATTGGGATTTAGCAAATTGCATCTGATGAGTTGACTTGTAACAAAGAATCAAATCATGCAATTTATGTAATAAAAAGTTTGCATTCAGCATAACGTCTTTCTATGTGAGTGAATTGCATCTGGCGGCGGTGTCATAGCGAGACGCAGTGTAGCAGACGTCTGGTCTGCTCGTATGCAGCTCACACACTCACCATATGCTTGAGTTTCACAGTGTTACCTCAGGAGCCTCCAACATGCTAAAGGACTGGCTTAAAACACGCTGCGATGGAGTGCTCTCAATATCTCTTTCAGTTTATTTTCAGATTTATGTGAAGACAGTCATTATTCACCAATGTAGTCAAGTAGAGAGTAAAAGATGCTAATATTTTGATACTCAGTAAAACTACAAAGTAACCAAAAAATATACTTAAGTAGTAACTTATAACATTAAGTCATATACTGTACACCACTGGTAAACCTTATTTGACACCCAGTCAAGTTCAACTGTTTTACGTGATGGCGTATGCTTTCTTTTGGAAAAAAAATATTTCTTTTTGATTTTGTTTTTTATAAATTGAGTATCTGAGCAAATATAATAAATACTTGAGGGTGTAATATTTACACTCAAGGCCCATTCACATCAAATACGATGATCATAATTATAGTATCACCGACACCATCAACCCCCTTAGCAACTAATCAGGACACCGCAGTATTTACCTAGCGACATGCCCACAGAACCCCATAGCAACACCCTGGAAACCAACCACAACAACCTAGCATTATAGCAGTGACTTTTACATGGACAAGCATCATTCACATTGCTTTAAAATAAAATAAGAAATCTTGATTCAAAGTAATTTCATTAAGCAATCCTCTCAGTTTCATTGAAAGACCAAATCACCTTTGTAAATGGAAGGAACAGAAAGCTTCCAAACTGTTTTTTTTTTTATTGTTAATGAAATCATGTCCTGTGTAACAATGAGGTGATCAATCACTGCTATTCGTCACTGTCTCACTGTCAAGCTTTATGAAAAGAAGGGAGAAAAAAAAATCTGCCAGTGACCAGTGACTTCATGTTTGTGGAAAAGAGACACAAAGTGAAATGCACAATTAGCAAAGTCAATGCCACTTGCTAAGTTTGCAAAATTGATCAATCAAATCAAAAAGATTTGATTGCAAAATTGAGAAGTACACTTAGTAATCAAAATATTAATATTGCTTTATGTATCTGTGGCCTTTTACACAAAACTAGGTAGCACTTTATTTCAATTGTCCACTTTAGACATTGTACTAACTTTAAGTAACTTTGCAACTACATGTCAACTAGCAGTCATTAAACTATTAGTAGACACGCTGCTTAATATCTGCTAACACTTTATTGTGAAGGTCCTCTAACAGACATTCAACTGACTAGAAGTAACTTTGCAAATAGGCTACTTGAACTTATTCTACTAACCCCTTACATTCTACTAATACTCTAATGACAGTTAGTTGACATGTAGTTGGAAATTTACTTATAGTTAGTAGAATGTCTGAAAAATGGGCCATTGAAATAAAGTGTTAACCAAATCTAATTGAAAAAACTCTTTAGATCTGAGAAAACCAAACATATCCAGTCCAGTTTAGATAGTTTAGATCAGGTTCAACAGATTCACAATGCTTGCTATACACATTATCTGTCAACTCCGCGTGTGCATCTTAGAGTCGGTCGGCTTTATTCACTTTTTGTAAGAAAGTCAGGGTTATTATAGTTAACTAAATCTAAAACAATCCAATCCAGTTTAGTTTTAATTACTTAAATATAAATAAAATAATATATAAAGAACTGTCACGATTATTATACTCTTATTTTGATATTCTGTTTTGTTTCCTTTAGTTCCTGTTTCCCTGTACTATTTAGTTTCAGTTTCCTTGGTTAAATGATTATGTCCGTGTTTGTTCCTATGGTTAAAAATTATCTGCACCTGTCTGTCATTATGTTTGCCTTGCATGTATACTCCCTGTTATGATTAGTCCATTGTCAGTTGTCACATAGAAGAACCGACCCTCAAAACAAGTGAACAAAAATATGGACTTACCAGAAGACTTACCAAATATGGACTGAGTTCCCACCCTCGATTCATCGTCTTCCTGGCTCCATCTCCTCCGCTGATTCCATCCAGTCTCCTGGATCTGGCATCTCCGCTTGTGTCGTCCAGCTCCTCGGCTCTGCCCCCGCCGCTATCTCCGTGCAACTCTACGGCTCAGCCTTGGGATTCCCGATCCCCAGTTCGGCACGTTGTCTTGTATTCCATGGCTTCACCTTAGGCCTCAAGACCCATGTCTCCACCTCAGCCTGTCAGCCCATCGGCTCTGCACCGGCTCTGCGTGGTTGTGTTTCTATATTGTCTCCTTCGTTATGTGATCTTTACAGCCACCCTTTACAATAACTTAACCTTAGTTTATTTCAGCTATAAGAACCAAACCCCTGGATCTGCCGTTTCCACTTGTGTCGTCCAGCTCCTCTGCTCTTCCCCCGCCACTAACTCCGTGCAACTCTCCGGCTCCACTTCTGACTTCCCAATCCTCAGCTTGGCATGGTGTCTTGGATTGCCTGTCTTCAACTCAAGCCCCCAGGCCCATGTCTCCCCCTTAGCCTATCAGTCTGTCGGCTCCACCCCGGTCCCAACGTGGTCCGTCAGTCCTAGGACTCTTCCGGGCTCCATCGTACCTCCGGCTCAGCCTCAGGCCGTCATTTCTCTTCTTACGCCACAGACTTTCGGCTCTCCGACTGCTCCTCAACCCTCCACCCCTTTGGCTCCAACGGGCTCCTTCTTCCTTCCGGCTTTCCCATCATCCTCACTTGCCCCGGTCTGCCAATCCCCCGTCTCTGCCTTGGCCCCCGAGCCAGTGGCTCTACCTTCAGGCCGGGCAGGGATGTCGCCTGGTCCGTCAGCTTCTCAGCTCAGCCTAGGTCTCCATCACTTTCGGTTATGCCTCCGTCAGTCAGTCCTCAGGTTCCTCAGGACCTTCAGTCAAAGTTGGCTCCTCCCGCCATCAGCTCCGCCATGGTGTTTCCCTCTATCGGCTGCTACTGGTCCCTGTCCATCACCTGCTTCACGCCCTCCTCCAAAGTCCTCTCCATCCCTCCACAGTTGGATTAGCAGTTATGCCACAATGATGCGGCTTGCAGGAGGGGGAACTACTGTCACGATTATGGACTCTTATTTTGATATTCGGTTTTGTTCTCTTTAGTTCCTGTTTCCCTGCTCTGTTTAGTTTAGTTTTCTTTTGTTTCTGATTATGTCCTCGTTATTTTCTTATGGTTACATATATGCACCTGTCTGTCATTATTTCCACCTTGTATTTACTCCCTGTTATATTTAGTCACTTTTTGGCTCTCATGTAAATTTGTGTGGTTGTGTTTCTATATTGTCTCCTTCGCCGTCTGATTCATACAGCTACCCATTACAAAGAACTTAAACTTATTGTATTCCAGCAAGGTGCCAAGGCAACATTTATCATTTTAATTTAGTTTAACCTGTACCAAAATAACTAAAGTTTAAATAAAAATGAATGAAACATATATAAACATACTTAAAAAAAAAAACCTATTGTAATTATGCATAATTTACCAATATTACTATTGTAAGTACATGTAACGTGTAACTACGTCATTTTAAAATAGTGTTACCATTTATTCTTTTAAAGCATTTTTTTCTGTAATAAGTACTCTTTTTAAAAGTTTGCTAAACTGTACTTTTTCACGAGGAGATAGACCAATCAGAATCACACGTTTCAGAAAGCTATAATAAAACATGTTAAGGTTAACCTTACATAATTTTTGTTTAGTGTGTTAATGGTTATTTGAAGTGTCCTCTTATGTCTAACCATATTATAGTTTTCATTTTATCAGTCATGACTACCCACTGGCTTCTGAGTCACCCTACATCCCACAATGCAACAGTGTGCTGCTCTGAGATTGTGTGTGCTGACTCCTGGATTGTTCTTCTTCCTGTACTTTTGCCCAAGTCCTCTCTCTCTTAAATGCCAGGACACGATTATCAGTAGTGACAGCTCAGCTGTGTCTGCCTAAACCAAGCCTCCACTCTGAGTGTGGTGGCAAAGAGCCTGCTGTTTTAGGATCAGACAGTGTGGGTCTTTGCTGAAGTCTATGACAAGTCCAGTTCACGCTTTAATTCAGAAGCTGCAGCCTCTTCAGTAGAGTTGGGGTACTTGGACTCGGACTCAGATTGCAATTATGAACGAACTTGAACTTGGATGCTCTTGGGTGGACTTGTACTCGAATTTGTCATTGACTTTTTGGAATACAGCCGAATATAAGTTATGTAAGAAAAAATAAAAATAAAAAAAGTAACAGCAAAACATTAAGATAACAAGACATTAATAAACGTCTCTCACTCGAACTCAATTAGTTCAGGACTCCACAAGGTGGACTCGGACCCATTTGGAAAACAACTGCCCTTAAGATTCACTACTTTAAAAAAAATATATATGTTTTTAAAATAAGTTTTTCATGTTCACCACTATTGCATTTATTTGATCAGAAAATACATAAAAACAAAAAGCAGAAATTTCAGCATCATTACACCAGTCTTCAGTGTCACATGATCCTTCAGAAATCATTCTAATATGCTGATTTGCTGCTGAAGAAACATTTATTACTATTATTATTATTATGTTGAAAACAGTTGTACAGTTGTACTCTCTCTCTCTCTCTCTCTCTCTCTCTCTCTCTCTCTCTCTCTCTCTCTCTCTCTCTCTCTCTCTCTCTCTCTCTCTCTCTCTCTCTCTCTATATATATATATATATATATATATATATATATATATATATATATAGGTGCTCTGTATTTCGGTGCCCTTAAGATGCCCATATAGCAACCATTTATCAATGACTCAGCAATGCATATCATAACATCTTAGATTAGATCAATATTTGCACATTTAACCAGACTGAATACTTGGGCATTATTTTTTATTTTGCTCTGTTCTTTATCTATCATCTGGCCCTGACCATGATTGTGTCACGTGCAACAGAAACAATGAGGCTGTAACCCAACTCTTCCCGACATCTGAAGACAAAGCCATGGTTGATGTTCTTCAGTTTGTGATTCTGAACTCTGATGTTGCTGCTGAGGAGTGTGTGCTGAATGAGGATGTTGAGGAGCGTGGGATGTGTCAGGAGGCCACGGCACGGGAATATGTATTATCATGCGGATGAAAGAGATTGAGCTGCAGTCATTGAGACACATTTATCTTGTGGGTGGAAGTGCTGCTTCGGCTAAAATTTGGATTTTAAGAATGCAGTGAAAAATACAGCTAAAGATAAAAAGGCCATGCAAGCTTAAATCACATTTGTTCGGTTAATACAGACTTGCTTTTGGAAATCTTTACATGTTCATGTTGCAAAAGCTTATTGATTTAAATGAATAGTTTTAATGTAGGCCACATAAGACAAAGTATGCCATATTAGTAGTGTATTACAAAATTTCAGTATGTGCATATTATGTAAACACTTAAAGTAATTATCACATTTTTTTTACATCTGATGTATTATCAACATTTTACCTGTTATTCCAATTGTTCCTATTTCATATGTCTTCATTATAGATACCCACTATTCAATGGGTTTCCAAATAACCAGAAAATAGTTGTTTGTAGAAAGTTGGCATTGAACTGTCAAACCTTTAGATGGATTAATAATTAAGAAACAGGTAAATATAGGCTATTAAATATTATTATTTGGGCTTCAGGCATTTTTATAGGATTACTTTAATACTTGGCATGCTTCATGGATTCATATAAGTGCAAATATATCATCGTTACCTTTTTAATGCATATCTTAATAGCAAGCGTTTCTTAATTAATAGCCTATCATTAGGGAACTTGTCGATAATCAGTCAAACACGATCAATACTGACACAACGTGCACATGGATGTCATTTTTGAACATTATTCGTCTGACTTACACCTTCATTAGTCTAGATGAGTCTCCTGTCATTAACAGTCATTGATGTCTATTGGAGAGCTGTAATCGTTCACTCCTCCTCCTCTTCCTCGTGCTGTCGGCTGTGTGTGTGTGTGTGTGTGTGTGTGTGTGTGACAGCTCAGCGTCCGCGACTCTCAAACACTCACCGCAGCGTGCGCGCCGCTTCTCTCCGCTCAAATGTGTGTTTCTCCCCGCGTGTCTTCGGTCAGCGGTCCTCATGTCCTCCGGAACTCTCGCAGGATCGTTCCAGTGCTGATGTGATTTCAGGACGTTCATTCATTTCGACACATTTCTTCAGTCGACGAGTATGCGTTCACGGTGGAGTTACATCGCCTGGATTTGCGTCTTCAGTCTCGGCGCGTTCAGGACTTTCTGCATTCCCAGTAATGAAGGTAAGACATGGGGAAATCTGGGAAAGAGGGTATTTGCAGGGATATGATGGTTGACGAGATTCCGCAAAGAGAACACACAGTTCTGGAAATAAAGGTTCATCAATGGTTCAGCAAACGCTTTTCTTATTCAAAGCCATTTTTGGATCCATTGGGTTCTTGGGTGGCTGATTGAGACAAAAACAAAAGTTCTTGATAAGGTTCCTCAGATTAGTGAGTTGTTGTCTAGGATTTGGTGTCTGCATTACTGGTACACAATTACTAAATGACCAGAATTTTTTTTTTTTTTAAAGTTGTTTGTAGAAGTTAAAAAGGTTCTCCAATGATATTAGATTGTCAAACCCTTTTGGTTTTAAATAACCATTATTATTATTTTAAAATATAGATTATAACCAGGGTTCACAATATACATTAAGAAGTATAAATGCATCAAACCCCCAGCAGATCTTCTCTAGAACATGTTGTATGGGTCTACATAGGTTATGTTATGGTATACACGGGTACATGTGGCTATCTAACATAAATGTTCTCTACACAGGTTGAAATGTTGAAGCATTATGTAATATATTGTCCATTTTGGTGATTTCACACCAGAGCAGAAGTTCCTGAACATCAATGATTTAGGCTTGCCGCGATAGACGGTGTTGACGTTGTTACCGGTTTTAAGCCCCATCACCGGTGACATCACTTTCCCACCGTGACACCGCGATGTCTTGACTTTTTTAAAGTAGGCTATTCGTTTTTGCTAAAATATTTATTTGAATTAATTATAAATATAAATAATAATGATCAATTATTTAGTTCAGAAGAGAGCATACATTATAATTAAAAACTGTACTGCGCAGTGCGTGCCAAGAGCCATCACGTCACAGATCAGCAAGCATCACGAGTCAAATTCCATTTAGCACGTGTGGAGATGAGAACGAGTCAAACTACAGTAACTGGGCACTGCAGTAAAACATCGACCGCAGAAGCCGGACACACAGGTACAACAATCAATTAGTAGGCTACTGCCAAATAACGTATATTGCTATGCGGAGTGTGGAGCGCGCACTGCGTGGCAGGGAGGCGCTGGCGTGAACACTTGGATTTTCCTATCAACATGGAAACAACTTAAAATACTCTATCATTTCTGGCCATACAGAAAATAATAATATATTAGTCGCAACTACTTCTATTGGTCTAAACTCAAAATAACAAGACAACGTTTTGCTTTTGTAAAATAAAATAAAACAATCAGGCGCGGTTTCATGGTCTCCGTGACCGAACTGGAGCGCGAGAACTGAAACAAAATATCCAGCCTAGGCTAAAGCTTGAAATGTCCGCTTTAAAACGAACAAATTCGAATCGAAAGCTAATACCTTCTGATGATGTAGGCTAATCCGAATGAAAGATGCATTTCTCTCTAAAGATGCATCCGTTACAGCGGAGATGGAGATATGTTTAACCGACACTGGTTTAGAAAACACTAGTTTATTAATAAACAATTAAAATGCCTCGTTATTTTTTCAGACACATTTATTATTAGCCTATAAATCACCTTTCTGTAGCATATGCTGTGCTTCAAGAGACATAGGCCTATATTTTTTCCCGCAGTGCTGAATGAGAAGAGCCATGGCTCTTCTCATTCAGCACTGCGGGAAAAATATCATTTCCAGGTTCTAATTTGGCCTTAGAAAACCAGTCAAATCAAAAAAAAAAAAATCATATTAATTTGTGAATATTTTAAATGTTTAATAAAGGGGTAAAAGTCATAAACAAAAATCCGAAAATCCGTTAATATAGGCTATATATATATTGCGCAGCATTTGGTGTGTACAGTTCTAATTTAAATTTTGGTGTTCAACTTTGCAAATACAACAACCGTTCATTTTTTGTTTTGCAAAATTACGGGTTAAAAAAGGAAAAACGAATGGACACAAGTAGGCCTACAATGACCGTTTGGACAGAATGCGAGACATAGTTTTATTAAATTCATAAAAAAGAAACAATAATTACAGGAATAGCCTACCTAAACCTCAAAGAAATGCCACAATCAAGACATCGGAGCAGAAATGAGGGAGAAACACCCAGAAACTCCTGGCTATATGCCGTTCGCAAGAGGAAAAAAAGGACGTTTTAGTCGCATAACATCGGTTAATGGAAACGCCGTCATTTCGCAATAGTTTTTACTCAGTCTACATGTTCTTGACTGCAAGACTGTCTTTGTCATGAAGTCTGTCTTTGTCTCAACTGTCATGTTCTTTGACTCTAGACTACAAGCAATGTTAATAAATGCCAATTTATAGTGTGTTTTAGAGTGCTGTCATTTATGTAGGCTAAGGTCCTTTTTGAAGTTTTTATTTTATATTCGTCTCTTATTTATTTGGTTTTATCTTATTTAAACTTTGTGTAATTTATTTAGGCCTATTTTATTTTCTTATTCGTTAAAAAACGTTTTATGGTTCTTATTTGTTTGGGCCCACAGTTTGCCGATTTTCACTTTTTTCAGCCTATGCATGGGGTTATTTTTATTCATTCGTTATGCTAATTAAAGTTCTGTCTATAAATACAGTTTTATTGTCAGCGAGTTTTTTTTTTTGTCCATTCAAGCAATTGACGCTGAATTGCCAATTGACGCTTATTTCGAAAGTGAAAGTAGCCTAAACGCGCACGCATTTAAAAGCTATTTAACTCCCCCGCCCCGCCCCCCACGGTGACACCGGGATTACCGGTGTTGTCACACGTCGATTAACCGGTGGAAAATTTTCCTCACCGCGGCAACCCTACAATGATTACAGTTCACCAAACTCCCAGCCAGGTGCTCAGTTCACTGCCTCACATTCACTGAAAACACGGAGAGAAGTCATAAAGTGTATTGTGCATTGCTTCTTTTCCTTTGAACACGTTCAATGGAGCTTTTTAAAGAATTTATGAATCGTGGTGTTCAATACGAACATCCATTCAAAGATGATCAGATTGAAAGCACTATTCATTGAAGCTTTAATGTAGATTCAATAGTCTATTTTAAGACCTACACAGATCTTAAATGCTAGAGGAAAATGAATGCTTATATGTAATGATTTGTACAGTGCAGGGAGACAAAGATGAGGCACTTCATGAAGGTTTTAAATATAAATGTTCTTTTCAGAGGTTAAACGTGCTAAAAAGATCAAATAGCTCTAAAATCATATTTAATGCATTGGCCCACAATGACACGTTTGGTATAAATATGATGTCTTATTTTTGTGATGGCTGAACTGTACACGTGGGATGGCGAATTTGCATTAGAGGCGTAGAGACAAAGGAAACGTAGAGACGGCGTGCATCAAAGTTCCCTAAATTTGCTTTGTAGTGGTCAGAGTACAATAAGCACCATTCCATATTTTACAGCTTTATTTCAGCAGTATATTTGCATGAACCCCCTTTCAAGCTTTTGGACATTTTAACTAGTAAACATAAACAAATAAAAATATTTCACCCATGGTTACCATGGGAAATGTCAGCAAATTATCTGCAACTAGAATGAATGTGTTCCAATTTATCACTCTGGCTGAAGTGTGCGGACTATAGAATATGTAAATATTGTAATGAGCAGAAGTCAGCATATGGATAATGCGATGACAAGTGTGGGGATGAGTTGATTGATTGTACGCTGATGATGGCACAATAAAAAGGAGAGCAGGATGGGGGAGGGCGCCTGGGTGCCTACACAGACTGGCACAATGGCCCGGCAGACGCGCGAGGACAACGGACACTTGCAAATCACAATCGCTGCAACTATGGCAGAATTGGAACGAACCTGTCGATTCTGAGAGCTGAGAACTCCGGGAACTGTGATCTGTAGGGCAGAGTGCTTTAAAAACACTTGAAATGAACCTGATTCATTATACCCGTTGTACTTAGACTGTTTAACCTTGAGTATTCCAAAGCAGAAAGGCAACAAATCAGAATATTTGCATTAAATATTCTACAAGAAAACGTCCCGCAGTGTTTCTTGAGAATCTTTCTTTCATGGTTTACTTTGTTCAGTCTTAAAATGTTTTCTTTCCCCCTAAAAGTTAGATTTCCATATATTGCACCTCTTTAAACACTTGTATTTGCCTTAGGATGGACATAACCTCTCTTTTATCTAGTTCAGAACTGTACTTCTTCCTGCTAATTAGATTTATGGGATTCTCCCCAGGATATTTTCTTTCAGTTTAAGTAGGACAATGCACATCGGTGTCTGTCATTCAAACAAAAGACATTTAGACCTCATTTGTGACCCTGGACCACAAAAGCAGTCTTATGTGTCCATTTTTTAAAATTGAGATTTATATATCATCTGAAGGCTGAATAAATAAGCTTTCCATTGATGTATGGTATGTTAGGATAGGACAATATTTGGCCGAGATACAACTATTTGAAATCTGGAATCTGAGGGTGCAAAAAAATCGAAATATTGAGAAAATCGCCTTTAAAGGTTTCCATTTATGTTGGTTATTGTGCTGCATCCACTTACAAAAATACAATTTTGATATATTTAAGTCAGGAAATTGACTAAATATCTTCATGGAACATGATCTTTACTTAATATCCTAATGATTTTTGGCATAAAAGAAAAATCGATAATTTTGACCCATACAGTGTTTTGTTGGCTATTCCCACAAATATACCCATGCTACTTAAGACTGGTTTTGTGATCCAGGGTCACATTTAGAGACGTTTAAATGCGCCAAACTGACTATTTCATTTGGTGTTAAAAGCAGGTTAAATGTAAATGTAATTCGGTGTTTTTTTCCCCTTAGCATTTGTTTTAATGTTTATGAGTGAGGGTACGTTTACACGACAACGATGCGCTTAAAACGGAGAAGTTTTTCCTTTGAGTTTACGATCTTCGTTCACACGGATCCGCGAAAACGGCTAAAACGCTGTATTCTGCTGCCAGGCCAGTAGATGGCGATGAAACACTATAGACCGAACACGTAATACGCATGTGCATGACGTCATCGTCTTCAGAGATTCACGATTTTGTTGTTTACACGGAGAACGTTTTCAAAAATGTGCAATTTGAAACCCGTTTTCAAAAGTTAGCATTTTCAGGCAGCCAAAACGCAGTTGTCGTGAAAATGAACGACCAAAACGCATAAAATTTTTCACGTTTTTAGTTAAAACATTGTCATGTAAATACAGCCCATGAGTCTTACATTTTGGGTTACATAACATGTAAAATCAATAATCTCTCTCTCCCAATCCAACTGTTGGCCTCATTGATTGGGATGTGAAGTGAATTTCCTTTAAACTTTTGACTAATATTTCTGATATTTTGCATTTTTTTAGCACCATTGTGTCATTTGTGTTGGTTTCTTAGTTGTTAGCTTGTTGTTTTGGTGCCAAAAATGATATAGTGCTATTGTGAGTCATCTCACACATGCTAAATAGTCTCGCCACACAACCTTTGATCAACACAAGGTCAAATTAAAATTCAGCCCATATCGGGATGTGAATGTAAAGGTCATCTAATTAGCTGTTGCGGCACTCATTGGTAAAAGGTTCCAGCAGATAATAAAAAGGACCTGTGACCTACTCTGCGTATCAAATACTGCCACAGTAATATAAAAAAGAAGGGATTGTTTTATAGACAGCTCGCATAGAATATGCACTCAATTTAACCAAGGGCAAAGATTAGGAAATAAATTATTTTCCACTTTCTATTATACTTCCTATAGGGTATATTTTCAATGATTGGTTTCAGTGTTCAGGCAGATTTTGATCAATATTCTAACAAGCCAATGTGATTTTGTAGGTATTCAGATGCTAAGTGTCTGGATAATATTTTCCATCTGGGATTGATTTTCAGGTGTGTTTTCAGCTTTATGAGGGGTTTCACACTGTGTCATTTTAGTGTATCCATTGGAATACACTCTCCCATCTATGTGAAATATAATATAATATTATTTTGAATTTCACTTACATTTTATTTGACACTTGTGGTTGCAATTTTGACCAAATCCTCATTCATTTTTGATGATATTACAATATCAAATACTGAAACACTTTTACATGTGTGCAGCTTTCCTTTAAGGGTTTATATGATTATTGCATTCATGAAATTCAGTGATTTTATTGTATGAGATTAATTACATTTTGAATGGCGTAACTCTTCAATTCTATTTTATATACATATGTTCATGTGCATTCTGTCTTTACGTATTAATGCCTATGAAAACAAATTGACTCAAAGGCTATGCTCAGACTTCAGGCAAATCAGATCTTTTCTCAGACTGTCCCCACTATTAATTGCAAGTGCAATTTATGATTTGAAACTCTAGATGTCGCAGGCTGATCGGTCCTTTACTCAGTCTGCTTACAATCACATCATTCTCTATAGGGCGCAGCTGATTGGTTCCTGCTGTCTCAGTAGCCAATGAGCTCGCCGCTCACCCTTCAAATACTTGGTCAGCATTTGCTATAGCAGTGCAGTGCGCTTTCAGAAACCCTCCAACTTCCCCAGCTCCACCTGTCTGGATCTGCTATGGGTAAATCAATGTACGCTATATTGTACAGCATGAGCGTTTCTTGCTCACGGCAGCGTGTCGTTTATGTATCGGCAGTAGCAAGTCCCGTACTTTCACTGGACGTTGTATTAGTCATTATATTTGATTACTAAATAAGTAACTTAATTAAATGATCAATCACATCAGCTAATTTTACAATCCTACTAGCCCTTCTCATTCATTTGGTGAGGAACATGGCGTTTTGAGCAGTATTTACACACCCTGTCATGCTAATGGCTATAACATAACATATTGCAGTATTAAAGGATAATTCCGGTATTTAGCACTTTGAGTCTATTTTCTAGTTTGTTTTGGATGAACTAGAGTGGACACAGAAATGTTGACGATGGGTCCTGTCTCGACTTTTTGACTCTTTTAGAATCGCCTCTGAGCGCTTCAGAGTGGATGTCTATGGGCATGCACAAATATGCCCTTAAAACAACCCTTAACGTTCGTTTTCAAAACTGTGCAACTCACAGAGTGGTTAGTGGTGTTCGTTCCAAAACAAGTAGCGTAGCGAAATACAGTTTCTGTCGTGTTTTATTTGGCATTTTGTAAAATCGCATGATTTCTTTTGGAGGACTTATTGCAATAACTCGTGCAATAAAACACGACAGAAACTGTATTTCGCTACGCTACTTGTTTTTAATCATCAACGAACACCACTAAACACTCGGTGAGTTGCACAGTTTTGAAAACGAACGTTAAGGGTTGTTTTAAGGACATGTTTGTGCATGCCCATAGACAGCCACTCTGAAGCGCTCAGAGGTTGATTCTAAAAGAGTCAAAAAGTCGAGACAGGACCCATCGCAACATTTCTGTGTCCACCACTCTAGTTCATCCAAAACAAACTAGAAAATAGACTCAAAGTGCTAAATACCGGAATTATCCTTTAAAGGGATACTCCACTTTTTTTGGAAATAGGCTCATTTTACAACTGCCCCAGAGTTAAACAGTTGAGTTTTACCGTTTTTGAATCCATTCAGCCGATTTTCTGATATTTAGAAGAATATCAGTAAGCAGACAGTTTCTGGTCTCATTGACTCCCATAGTATATTTTTTTTCCTACTATGGAAGTCAATGAGACCAGAAACTGTCTGGTTACTGATATTCTTCTAAATATCAGAAAATCGGCTGAATGGATTCAAAAACGGTAAAACTCAACTGTTTAACTCCAGGGGAGTTGTAAAATGAGCCTATTTCCAAAAAAAGTGGAGTATCCCTTTAAGGCTGATGATAGATAGATATCGTTAAACGACGATAGATCATAGGAATTTGTGTAAATTGATATCACTACTGTGAAGTAAAGCAACCTGCATATACATGTTATTTTATACTACTTTTACAGCTCCAGATCACTGACTTGTCCCCGTTTCTTGTTCTCCTGCAGTGAACTTGCTGGACTCCCGCTCTGTAATTGGTGACCTGGGGTGGGTCGCCTACCCGAAGAATGGGGTGAGTTCCACACATCTTCCTGTCTCTCAGCACTTTGAGTTAAGAGCTGGCTTAGGAGAACATCTCAAGGTCTCCAATTCCCCCGATGGCAGAAAAGACAGTTTCAAAGTGAAAAATAATAGAACATGGCGAGCGTAGCACAGAGAGAGAGAGAGGTAGTACGAGAGGTCAGAAACAAACCGAGAAGAAGGGAAGCCCGTTTTGTTCTAAATGAGGCACAAAGACACACTAAACCTGCCGTTCTAATTTCTTTGTGACGCTCAGAATGCATATTTCTGTTTCTTATTTCTGTCGAGCCAGCCGATTGGGAAACCCTGCGAACAATGTGTTGAATTTTAATGACAAATGGCAAACTTTATATATATCTTTGTTTTCTTTTTCCTTCTGTTGTTTGGCATATAATACATTGAGAATACCAAAGTGAAGAAAGCTGAAGCTAGATGAAATGGTTTGTCAGCAGAAAAGGAGCATAGGTGTTGAGTATCTAGGCTGTTTCTGACAGGCTGTCGAATGAATAAGCAGTTACAAACTTGTACAGAACGGGACAATAAATATCCCAGTGTTCTGTTAGGTCTGTCAGTATTGTACTGTTTATGCCTCCCCAAAAATCATCTTAAAGGGATAGTTCACCCAAAAATGAAAATTAGCCCATGATTTACTCTCTCACAAGCCATCCTAGGTGTATATGACTACTTCTTTCAGACGAATACAATCAGAGTAATATTAAAAAATGTCCTGGCTCTTCCAAGCTTTATAATGGCAGTGGATGCACGTCCAAAAAACTGCATCTATCCATGATAAAAGTGCATCTATCCATGATAAAAGTGCATCTATCCATGATAAAAGTGCATCTATCCATCATAAAAGTGCATCTATCCATGATAAAAGTGCATCTATCCATGATAAAAGTGCATCTATCCATCATAAAAGTGCATCTATCCATCATAAAAGTGCATCTATCCATCATAAAAGGGCATCTATCCATGATAAAAGTGCATCTATCCATGATAAAAGTGCTTCTATCCATGATAAAAGTGCATCCATCCATCATAAAAGTGCATCCATCCATCATAAAATTGCATCCATCCATCATAAAAGTGCATCCATCCATCATAAAAGTGCATCTATCCATCATAAAAGTGCATCTATCCATCATATAAGTGCTCCACACTGCTCTGGGGGGTTATTAAAGGCCTTCTAGCGATGCGATGAGTTTGTGTAAGAAAAAATATCCATATTTAACACGTTACAAAGTAAAATTCTATCTTTTGGCCAAACGAACATACGCAGTTTACTTGCACCTAAAGCACAAATTACACAACTTATGACGTCGGAATTAGCGTAGTGCGTCATGGCGTAGCGTAAATATCAGCAGTACGTCACATTACTCGCATAAGTTGCGCTATACAAGTCGAATTTATGTGGAATCCATATGTACGTTTGGCCGGAAGCTAGTTTTTTAATTTATAAAGTTTTAAATATGAACATTTTTCTTACACAAACGTATCACTTCACTTCAGAAGGCCTTTATTAACCCCCAGAGCAGTGTGGAGCACTTTAATCTCGGATAGATGCACTTTTATGATGGACAGATGCACTTTTATGATGGATAGATGCACTTTTATAATGGATAGATGCACTTTTATCATGGATAGATGCACTTTTTTGGACTTCAAAACAGAAACGGCCATTCACTGCCATTATAAAGCTTGGAAGAGCCAGGACATTTTTTTTATATAACTCCGATTGTATTCGTCTGAAAGAAGAAAGTCATATACACCAATTTTCATTTTTAGGTGAAATATCCCTTTAACATCTTATCATGATCTCTAACATCTCATCACCTAGTTCTAGTTTGCTTATGCAAGAATAGTTCAGCGATCCAGTGCTTGATTTTAGTGTTGGGCCCCTGCTAAGCTATCGCTTGATTCTCAAGATTTTGTCAAGGAAGTGTATTTGCTTTACGACTGTGCAAACACTGTGATTTTTCCATTCTCGATATCAGCTTGCTCGTCTCAGCTGCGGTTTAGATGCCTTTATTGTTATCTAGCACGGCCTGCATCCAGTGTTTACAGTGTGCTGTTATGGCTTAATTCAGTTTCCTGTTGTGATGGTAAAAAGAGCGCTTGCATTGTGCTTACCTGCACCTGCCCTCCAATGCAACAATACAGGCCGACAAAAGATCCTGAAGTCTCCAGGCACGCTGCATAACACCTGTTACGAGAGGCGATTATTCCTCCTTTGAGATGGAAATACAAACGTCCATGCGTGATATCCTGAATATGACGTGAAATCTAGGGGGCGATAAATCAGTGTCAGCTTCATCAGAGGGCTATTCAGATCCTTCTCAATGGCTATTGAGATTAAATGATTTTTGCTCTATTATTAGATGTTCACATTATTCAAGGGTGACACTTGCAGTTTATGAAGATTATGTCAACAAGGCCGGGATGCTAACTAGTCTTGCTATTATGCAAGTTTTAATCGAACAGTTGAAAGGCTGACTGAATTGGTGTAGCTGTTATTTTCTTTCTTAAGTCAGATTTGTTTTGTGACGTTATTTATAAAGATATTCTATTATTTTACTAGTCTATTGAGTGAATCTTTTTTCAATACAATTTCAAAGGAAATGAAGGTATAAAAGTCCATCAGTGAAGTAGGAAATTGTTCAGATTAGATTACCAGGCTATGACTTTATTATGATACTAATTTTTAAATCTATTAATTTATTCAAAACACATTTGTATATGCAGTAAATGAAATGCATCTTTTCTATGATTTGCATGTTTTTCTGAATTAAAATTAAATTATTTCGGTAATACTTTAATGCGATGGTCCACTTTAGACCTAAGCAACTTTGCATGTACATTTCGACTTATTCTACTCATCTAAACCTGTAGTTGCAAAGTTACTTATAGTTAATAGAACGTCTAAAATGGACCATTAAAAAATCGATGATGATGATACATAATGTCTTGATATCATAATGAAGGAAAAAATCTCATTGAAATAATTAATTTTGCAAAATAAGTTTTTAGAACTGATGTTTTGTTATTATTTTCAAAAAAAAAAAAAAAAAGTCCCCCAAATCAAAGTTGTGTGGTGCGATCAACATTCAGAAACCTGCAGGAAAAAAATCAAACCAAAAAAATAGAAAGTTAAAATGAAATAAAATAAAATAGACTAATAAATATAAAAATAAAACAATAAAATGATTATATTTTTAATTCATAAAAATAACAAAGAAAGTACATCATAAAGAGGGCTCTTGTGAATATGTCACTTAAATATCAGATAAGTTAACATTTATTAAATGGTTGTACAGTATTATTGTGGGCCGAATGCCCATAAACCTAATCGTATTTACACTGTTTATGTTAAATTGTTCAGCTGTTTGTACGTCCATATTGTTTTTCAAAATTTATTTAAAAAAAAAAAAAAAAAAAAAAACTAAAAACTGCAGCTGGACGATAATCCAGTGACAATATCAGATGGTAATATTTTGATATGCACCATTATACTGAATCATTGCTATGTTCATCTAATATTGTACAAATAATAATAAAAAAAAAACAACAACAAAAAACATGGTATGTCATTTTTTTTGTTGGTTATTGTCCGAAAAAAAGAAAAGAAAAGTGGTGCGTGTGCAAGTGTACAGAGAGTGATGTTGAGTAGATCACCATCACAAAATGGGGGCGTAGATACAAATGCAGTTATAGAGAGAGAGTTCTCACATGAAATAAAACAGTTATATAATCCAATAGTTCTTTTATTTTGGACCTAGGGAAGTGAGGCTGGTGGTAAAGTGAGATTTGGGATTGATTGTGTGAGTTAGGCTGGTTTCTGCGAGGGATGTTTGTTATGCGGTTAGAGTTGACTACACTCACAATCACATTAATTCAACAGAGCATCCGGAGTGTGAGATGGATTTAGCAACAGCTCAGCAGTTTCAAGAGATTCAGTAAAGCCAGTCACTAATGAGAAATATGCACAGCAACCCTCCTCATTTATCTAGGCATTGGTTAACAGTTATTTGATGTTTTAACATATTAAAGGGATAGTTCACCCAAAAATGAAAATTAGCCCATGACTTACTCACCCTGAAGCAATCCTAGGTGTATATGACTTTCTTCTTTCAGACGAATACAATCAGAGTTATATTAAAAAATGTCCTGGCTCTTCCAAGCTTTATAATGGCAGTGAATGGCCATTTCTGTCTTTGGAAGTCCATCAAAGCGCATCCATTCATGATAGAAGTGCTCCACACTGCTCCGGGGGGTTAACAAATGCCTTCTGAAGTGAAGTGATGCGGTTGTGTACTTTGAACTTGACGCACAACGTAATGACGGCATTTGACTCCTCTCACGGGTTAAACAAACACTGGCCAACCACGTTCATTACGTTGTGCGTCAAGTTCAAGTGTTATTTTAGTAATTTAAAGTTTTAAAATATGGATATTTTTCATACACAAACACAGAGCAATGGCTATAACTCCGATTATATTCATCTGAAAGAAGAATGTCATATACACCTAGGATGACTTCAGGGTGAGTAAATCATGGGCTAATTTTAATTCTTGGGTGAACTATCCCTTTCAGAGAAACCAAAACCAACCAAGGATTAGCATATTCTTACATAAAACCTATGGTCAGACATTTGCTATCTCCATCTTTGCTATCTAACCTAGAGTCTCTGTATAGTCAAAGGCAACATCCTCATAGAAACTGAACAAAAGTGACTTATTTTGAATGCTCTTCAGTGGCAGAAACTCCTGACTGAAAGCCCCCATTATATGAAGAGCACACGAGTCTCACAGTTGATGCAGATGTTAGCATGTTGTTAAGCTAACTGCATCACTCTGATATTGTGTCCTAACAAGACCTGGGCGATAATGCGAGTAATCAAAGTTATCTCTTCCATGTTAAACCTTGTTTTTGTCCTAACCAGCTGTGACCACAGAGAGCAACACAGTTTTGTCAGCCGTTTGGTTTCTGTTTTTGCAATGATGCTCCAGGTAGCCCTGCACACACTGAAATCTTACTGAACCGAGGTAGTGCTCTTTATGTATATTAAACACGATAACGTGATTAAATTATAGATGAGGAGAGACTTTAAAAGATAAGAATCAGATATTATATGATAAATCTTGTCAATTCCACAAGGAAAAGTATGCAAATCATACCATCTTTTAAAGCATCCTGGAAACATCACAAGAAGATTTGTAACCCACATTTTTCATTGTATTTTATATATTGTGTGTGTGTGTGTGGGTATATGTGTATGTGTGTGTGTGTGTGTGTGTGTGTGTGTGTGTGTGTGTGGTGTGTGTGTGGTGTGTGTGTGTGTGTGTGTGTGTGTGTGTGTGGTTACTCACATTCTTCAAAATATCTTATTTTGTGTTCAACAGAATAAATAAATTCATAAAGGTTTGAAACAACTTGAGGGTGATTGAATGATGACATAATTATCATTTTGATCTGACCCTTTAAATTTTTGCAGTGCATTCTGGGATTCTCCAGAAGTGGAGTTTGAGAGAAATGAGGCATTAAGAGATATCACAATGTTTCTGCCTATCATGCTGTCTAGATAGTCAGCTCACTAGATTTCAGAACAGAACTTTTATATAATAACGGTTTAAAATCTTGTTTGCATGGTGCACGTAGGTAACGCAATTGGGTTAGATGCTTGTTTTTGAAGACGCAGTGGCTTTTGGGGCTTTTGGATCTACAATCAGCAATCTGTACTGGCAGGTACATCACAAAATACCAGCGATTATCTTTTCTCCCCGGTTTGTTTGTTTTCAGCCCTGGCTTCATGCTGCTTTCCCCGCTGTCAGAACAGGCCAGATTTGCCAAGTCAACGAAGCGGTTTACAGGAGCTCAGCTAAATCCGGGCTTTGTGCAGGCCTAGGGCACCTCTGGCTCACACCGCTGTCCTTTTTCCCCCTGTCTTTTACAGAAGAGGAAAAAACACATTGATGTGATGCTCAACAGAGGCATCGCTTCACCCACCCTGAAAAGTCACATTCACGTGTCCCACCACACTCTCACGCAAAGAGCCAAAATCATAGCAGGGAGTTGTTTTCAAGCGAGCTTGTCAGTCATGTTCAGCTCCGCCCCCCCGTGGACCCTGGGCGGCAATGACAGGGATGGCTGGGCGATGGTGATTGGTGGGTAATGAAGGGTTATTGTTTGAAAGTCAGGGGTGAAGCGTCAGTAAACAGCCGAGAAGGACGTGCTCTGGGAGTTGGGGTTTATGGGTAAATGCATGCTTGTAGCGTATGCTAACTCACACTGGCAGAATTGAGGGTTTTAGGGGCAGAAAGCATTGGTGAATAAGTGTGCTGTGATAGCGGGGGAAGGATTTAAATGGAGAAAATGGAGAGGGTCTCAGTGGGGGATGAGAGTTTGAGTGATGATAGTTCACAGAAATGTATATCCTGAAAGGCCTTACAAGTGAAATAGCCACAGAGGTACTGCAACAAAAAAATAAATGAAATGTTATTTTTCATGTGGTCGGTTAGACACATAATAGCATAGATGTACAGGTTGCACTGACTACTGTTGTTAATTCACCCAACAATATGAATTACTCATGCTGTTGAAAACCCATTAGACTTTCGTTCTTCTTTGAAATACATGATAGTGTTTGATGTTGTGATAGAGTGATAGATGCTGTTTACACTTAAGTTAAAATAGCAGTATTTATTTAGATGCTGTTTATGCTTCGTGCAAATAGTGGCCGATACTATTTGCTCCTCAAAATATAACTATGCAATAACAGCAAAATAGTAAGTGAATATGATTATATTTATTAAAATCATAAATGGGGGCATTACTGGTCCCTATTCCTAAGTTCTTCTGTTTTACCATACTTGATGTGCTCTATGTAATTGAGTTGATCATTGTTTATATGAGAATAAAAGCCTGAATTAAAGTGACCTTGTTATGCTATTTTAAAGGTTCCTAATATTGTTTTGGATGTCTTCTACAATACGTTTACATGCATCGAAAGTCTAAAAATGTTATCATATAATATACACTGCAGCATCAGCTCTTTTCTCACAGTATCTGAAACGGTTAGATAAATTATTCAGTCTCTCTTAATCCCTCCTTTCCGAGAGCCTCCTATGCTCTGATTGGTCAGATGACCCAGTCTGTTGTGATTGGTCTACTCTATTCTGATTGGTCAGATGACCCAGTCTGTTGTGATTGGTCTACTCTCTTCTGATTGGTCAGATGACCCATTCTGTTGTGATTGGTCTACTCTGCTCTGATTGGTCAGATGAACCAGTCTGTTGTGATTGGTTTACTCTGCTCTGATTGGTCAGATGACCCAGTCTGTTGTGATTGGTCTACTCTGTTTTAAATGGTCAGATGACCCAGTCTGTTGTGATTGGTCTACTCTATTCTGATTGGTCAGATGACCCAGTCTGTTGTGATTGGTCTACTCTGTTTTAAATGGTCAGATGACCCAGTCTGTTGTGATTGGTTTACTCTATTCTGATTGGTCAGATGACCCAGTCTGTTGTGATTGGTCTACTCTCTTCTGATTGGTCAGATGACCCATTCTGTTGTGATTGGTCTACTCTGCTCTGATTGGTCAGATGAACCAGTCTGTTGTGATTGGTTTACTCTGCTCTGATTGGTCAGATGACCCAGTCTGTTGTGATTGGTCTACTCTGTTTTAAATGGTCAGATGACCCAGTCTGTTGTGATTGGTCTACTCTATTCTGATTGGTCAGATGACCCAGTCTGTTGTGATTGGTCTACTCTGTTTTAAATGGTCAGATGACCCAGTCTGTTGTGATTGGTCTACTCTATTCTGATTGGTCAGATGACCCAGTCTGTTGTGATTGGTCTACTCTATTCTGATTGGTCAGATGACCCAGTCTGTTGTGATTGGTCTACTCTGCTCTGATTGGTCAGATGAACCAGTCTGTTGTGATTGGTCTACTCTGCTCTGATTGGTCAGATGACCCAGTCTGTTGTGATTGGTCTACTCTCTTCTGATTGGTCAGATGACCCATTCTGTTGTGATTGGTCTACTCTGCTCTGATTGGTCAGATGAACCAGTCTGTTGTGATTGGTCTACTCTCTTCTGATTGGTCAGATGACCCATTCTGTTGTGATTGGTCTACTCTGCTCTGATTGGTCAGATGACCCATTCTGTTGTGATTGGTTTACTCTGCTCTGATTGGTCAGATGACCCAGTCTGTTGTGATTGGTCTACTCTGCTCTGATTGGTCAGATGAACCAGTCTGTTGTGATTGGTCTACACTGCTCTGATTGGTCAGATGACCCAGTCTGTTGTGATTGGTCTACTCTGTTTTAAATGGTCAGATGACCAAGTCTGTTGTGATTGGTCTACTCTATTCTGATTGGTCATATGACCCAGTCTGTGGTTACAGCGCAAAGTTGACGTTGTGCACGTTTAGCCAAGGAAGACATAGGCTGACATTATGCAATTTCTTTACAAACCTACATAGGTTCTAGCAGGAAGTAAGACGGGAATTGATGACTCATGTCAGGCAGTTCAGAATCGGTTCCTTTGTTTTATGGACAATAACTCTATTTATCTTCACTTTGATTTTTGAAACTGCAGACCTTTTACATTCATAAACCGCTATAAACACATTCAACATTTGTAGACTCATTGTAGTGTTGTAGACTCAGTGAAAGGGCAGAAATCTCTCAGATTTCATTAAAAAATATTGTAATTTTGTTTCAAATATGATCAAAATTATTATGGGTTTGGAGTGACATGAGGGTTAATAAATGACTAAAAACATTTAGTTTTGGGTGAACTATCCCTAAAGTTGAATAGTCTGTCACACTCGCTCTGGTGTCGTTCCAGACTTTCTTCCATGAAACACAAGGGTTGTTTTGTTGACTGTTAATGCTACTCTTTTCCATTCAATGAAAGCAGAGAACGTTGAAAACAAATATTTAGGCTAAACAATTTAAGTAGTTTCGTTTTACTTTGCACTAAATGCACCATCTGGTTTTAATCTATCTTAAAGTCAAACCCAGTCTGTTAACCTCCTCCTGATTCATCGGCACTAATTGGATTTAGTCCCTCATCCCAGAACTGGGCCAATGTCAGACCCAAGACTAAACTTCTGCCACAGTTACATTACTCTGTGTTTTTCCATCTTAAACAAGAAGAATTACAGTGGAACTCCAACAAACAGAAGTTCACTTTCCTATTTCATTTTGTCTCGCACATACATAGAAAATAGCTTACTTCCACATTGAAAAATAAGGTGGACAGGTGAAGGATTTAACATTTGTAGCATTCACCAAAACGAATGCCAAAAGTAATAATTTTCCCTGACTGTAACTGGCCAGACAAGAACTTAGTCCCGCCCTAAACTCACGCTATTGGCAGAACAGAGCAATGCTTTGATAGCACTACAGAGCCAAAGTTTTCATGTTACCAGAAACAAGTGATTATAGTTTATGAAGTTATAAATGTGAATATTTATAGAATGGCTTTATTAACACCCTGGAGTCGTATGGATTACTTTTATGATGGATGGATGTGCTTTTTTGGGCTTCAAAATCTGAGTTACTATTCACTTCCATTATAAAGCTTGGAAGAGCCATGATATACAGTATTTATTTAATATAACTCTGATTGTGTTTGGCTGAAAGAAGGGTGTAATTAAAATGTTCCATTAGAGAATTAGAGTGTTAGCTTAGCAAAATGCTAACCTAAACTCAGTTGGAATTAATGAGTTGAGTCTTCACGCTATTTGCATATTCCAAGTAAAAAGGTGAGTAAATTATGGGATATATTAAAATTTTTGGGTGAACTAAGCCTTTAATAGGCCTGTAAGGAATAGGCAGCTGGGCAGCTCTCTAGGATTTGGCAACATTGTGTTAAATCTACAATAAGAGAAAGTACGAAGACTATAAGATTTATATTGTAAATGAAGGGTTTAAGATTAAAGGCATGCATTAACATGCACTACTAGGGCCACCAAATATGACAGGCTGACGTCCAGGTGTGCCATTTCAATCTCTGGCTTGATATGATTTATGTGATCACTACACAGCTGTGACATGCATCCTTGTGCAATCTCCTTTTCCAATGTGTTTTTGTAATGAAGGCCTTTTAGAATGATCTATTCATCTTCATCCATGTGTCAGAAATGTTGTGGTCCTGGGGTGCCTGGTGGATATTAGTAATGCATTTTCACATGAGAGCTTGAAACGAATATCCAAACGCCCTTGGTTATCTGCATGATCCACATTCACTTTCATTTCAAATGGCGACTTTCCCTAAATTGCAGCTTTGCCAATGTAATTTACCAGATCATGGCCACAGTGACTCATATTGGAGAAATCTGTGATACACACTTTTCTGTATCATTGTGGTACTGATGCATCACCAAAGGGCTCTATAGCCCTTGAATGATCACCTCCGCTCGAGGAACATTGAGATGGTAATGGGCGTTGGGCTTACTGGAATGTAATTAAAATGTTTCATTAGAGTTTTACAGTGTTAGCTTAGCAACATGCTAACCTAAACTCGGTTGGAATTAATGAGTTGAGTCTTCACGCTATTTGCATATTCCAAATCAGTCACTTAAGAGGATTTGTTCATAGGATGTTGTCTTAAAAGGCAGATTATCAAAAGCAAGAGAGAGAAAAAGGAATAGTAATTGCACTGTGAAAAGGATTTATTTTCCAGCTGAGATTTTGAAATTGGATAGGCCTACAGCTCATGTCAGAATTTTATGTAAGATGCAAAACTGTGTAAATAAATGATTTCATGACAATATTTCGTTAGTGGACACATTAAGTGAAAGAAGCGATGCATGTCTTTCTTAGCTGCAGATTGGGTGACTACGTGCTTTGAATAATTATTCATTGAATGCTTCATAATTCCAATGAATTATTGAATGTGCTTTGCCATAGTAATACTGATTTCCTTGCTAAAACCTTGTTAACAATTACCTACTGTATAACTGAAGAATATTTTGTGCAGCATGCTCTTTTTTTAGTTTCCCCGTTCCTCAGTGAAGATTTACTTTAAACGCTTGGTAAAAAAAGTGTGATTAATTGAAAGGAGTGTGCACTTGTGGTGCATTAAAGTATTTTTTTTTAATTGTACATGCAGATAATATAATATGAATGAATTTAAAGGCCACTTAAGTGTACTTAAAGAGACTTTCATGACTGTTTCTGATTACACTTTATTTTAGGTGTCTTTGTTACATAACATGTTTGTAATGATATAAGTACTGAGTTATTTTAATGAACAACATGTACTTACTATAGGGTTAGGATTAGGATTAGGTTTTGGTTTAGGGTTAGTTACATGTAATTATATAGTTATTACTACAGTAACTACTTGTAACATATGTAACAATGACACTAAAATGGCCATTACCCTGTTTCTTAACACACTTAAGTACAGTATACTTTTAAAAGGTGCACTTTGTAATAATGTCTACACTACCGTTCAAAAGTTTGGGGTCAATACGATTTTTATATTTTTAAGAAATTAATACTTTTCTTCAGAAAGGATGCATTAAATGTATCAAAAGTGACAGTAAAGACGTTTTTAATATTGCAAAATATATTTTTTTTAATTAAATGCTTTTCTTTTGAACTTTCAAAGAATTCTGAAAAAAATGAAACATTGTTTGCACAAAAATATGAAGCAGCACAACTGATTTCAACTGTGATAATAATCATAAATGTTTCTTGAGAATAAAATTGTCATATTATAGTGATTTCTGAAGGATCATGTGACCCTGAAGACTGGAGTAATGATGCTGAAAATTCAGCTTTGATCACAGGAATAAATATATATATTCACATAGAAAACAGCTGTTTTACATTGAAATAATATTTCACACAATATTACTGTTTGTTTTGTATTTTTAATCAAATAAATGCAGCCTTGGTGAGAAGAAGAGACTTCTTAAAAACATTAAAAATCTTACCGACCCCAAACTTTTGAACGGTAGTTCACACACACACACACACACCACACACACACACACACACACACACACACACACACACACACACACACACACACACACACACACACACACACACACACACACACACACACACACACACACACACACACACACACACACACACACACACACACACACACACAACACACACAAAAAACACACACACACACACACACACACACACACACACACACACACACTTGTACTTAAGTCCCACGTATATGGGTCAAAAAATGAATCAAAAGTTCAGCTAATTGAACATTTAAACCATAATTCATTTTCATTGAATTACAATTACCACACAGTTTCAGTGGCTCAAAAGGTCAGACTCAGTTTGCACTTAAGTATATTATTTAAAAAATATATTTTCTCCATAATAAATACTCTCATTAAAAGTATTCTGAAATTTACTTATTTTTCACAAGGGCATACTGCAAAAATAGATCATTTATATTATGCGGTTTCAAACAAAGTTTATGATCGGGCCCTGTGCTTGATGCAATTAATACATTTTGAAGCAGTAATGACTTTATTAATTTAATAAACAAATGACTGCCGACACAGAACTCCATAGTGTGTGCTCCAGTAAGTCAGTCGTACTGAAAGAGCCAGTGAGTTTTCAGCGTGTGAACTGTGAGACTCTACGATTAGCTCTCTCTGTATGACTCCCAGCGGTCCAGACTTCAGTTCTTCTACTGTCCTCACAGCTCACAATCGCTCACATTCAGAGAGTGTCAGGCAGAGGTAATACGAGGCCTCGGGAGGGTCTCTCTGGTCATTGACTGCGCTTTTGAAGAGCGCTGAAGGGCCGCTCGGGCCCTCGGGGTGCATTCCGTGGTCTTGCTTTGTTAACTGCCATGTTACAAGCCTCCTGACTGCGTAGATTATAGCTGGCAGATTGTTTTTCCAATCTCTGCCACCTGATGTATTGTTATTGAGCATCTCTATGGACAGCAAAACATACAGCCGTATTTTGTTAGATGTGGCGCTAGTGGTGTGTGAATGGATGCCACAATGTACGAGAGTTGTTACCATACAATTATTTTACCTAACATACTCTTACTTACAGTATATGTCCTCAGTACAGTGTTTAATGGAATTGACTAACTTTACTGGCAGAATGTAAATTATGTTTTTAGGACTAGAGCAGAAATAATAAACGTGTGTCATACGATGTGTGAAGAAAATATAAAAAAAACATGTGATGTGTGAAGTAAACAATTAACTTGTGAACACTATATTTTATTTTTCCCAGGAAGATTTGTCAAATTATGTGGAAGGTGTGAAAATGTATTTAATTTTGTGTATTTAGGATACATAAAATGCTAGATATAAAAAAAATACCTTAAACATTATTACGACATCAGCCATTTTATTCCACAAATGTGATTTCCATTACACAATCACAGTACACAAAGTACACTATTTTAAATGTGATGGTAATGATAATTGTTCACAGTTAGTAAAAAGAGTAAAAAGAAACACCCTTACAATCCAGTTCCACTATTATTGCATCAGCCACTGCATATCTTTTAATATATAATTCCCAGAATGCACTTGACCCAAATGACATGTCCACGAAGCCCACTAGAGCACGTATCATTTGTCATTTCATGATTCAGAAGGGCGAGCGCACCCTTTCCGGCATAACGTGCCCTCAATGCACCCTTTTGCTGAGCACGAACATTATGTCACCCAAATGTAGACCTAGATTTGGGACGAGGCCACTCTGCTGCTAGCGTCCCGGTGGCAGGACACTGGAAACACTTTTACATTTTTGTGATATCAACTTCAAATTTTGAACAAAACCTGGTTAGAGTTGTGACTTTGATTGTATTACAATTTTAGAGCCCAAATAATTTAGTAAAATATACATTTTCCCAAAAATAAACATTGGCTGGTTAAACATTATTGGACACTAGTGTGATTTTAAAAATATATTATTTTATACTATAAATTTATCCACAAAAAAATGCTTTTCACTCAAATACTGAGGTGCATAAGCTCAGATCAGTTAGGCCTACGATTAGTCAGTTCCAAAAAGAAATACAAAACCTGTCTTAATTGAAAGAAAACAAGTTGACAAAAAGATTGAATCCAGTATTTGGTGATTAATAGCATAACACCAGGTTGTTTGTTTTGTTTTGTTTTTCGGTCATTTTTGACCGGGAACATCACAAGTGTTCAAGGTTTGGGAGGGAAATCTCCAAAAGTTTTAGTGTAATGCATTAAGATTAACTAACATTTTCAGGAAAAAAAAATTCTCTCCGTGTCAAAATTACCCGGACTCAACATGAGGGTTAAATACTAAGGAATATGAATTAACAAAATGTACTTACTATTGAGTACTTTATAGAGTTAGGGTTAGAATTTGGGTTATTTGCAAACAATTATGCATAATTAAATGTTATTACTACAGTAAGTACATGTAATATGTAACAAGGACACGAAAATAATGTGATGCCAAATTTTGTATAACATAAAAAATGTTTAGTAGAATAAACTTAATCTTATATAACTTTTTTACACTGTCATTTTTTGAAGTGCTAAAGTGAACAACCTTACGCCTGTATTCCAAAGCATTCATGATATACAACCATTCAAGTTTGAAATTTACATTTCTACACCTATGCTCAAAAAGGGGGTTGACAGTTAACGGGTTAATGTGCTTTTTCTCTCCTTGTGTTATAGTGGGAAGAAATCGGAGAGGTGGACGAGAACTATGCTCCCATCCACACGTACCAGGTGTGTAAGGTGATGGAGCACAACCAGAACAACTGGTTGCAGACCAACTGGATTATAACCCAAGGCGCCCAGCGAGTGTTCGTGGAGCTCAAGTTCACTCTACGGGACTGCAACAGTCTTCCCGGAGGTCTGGGCACGTGCAAGGAGACGTTCAATGTCTACTATTACGAAGCCAACGACGACGAGAGAAGGAATATTCGGGAAAGCCAATACTCGAAGATCGACACCATCGCGGCCGACGAGAGCTTCACAGAGCTTGACCTCGGAGACAGGGTCATGAAGCTGAACACGGAAGTTAGGGATGTGGGTCCGTTGACCAAGAAAGGCTTCTACCTGGCTTTCCAAGACCTGGGCGCGTGTATCGCCCTCGTTTCCGTCCGGGTCTTCTACAAAAAGTGTCCTCTTGTTGTCAGGAATCTGGCCCTCTTCCCGGATACTATAACCGGGGCAGATTCCTCACAGCTTCTGGAGGTGTCAGGGACCTGCGTCAACAACTCGGTGGTTGATGAACTTCCCAGAATGCATTGCAGTGCGGAGGGGGAGTGGCTGGTGCCCATTGGGAGGTGCATGTGCCAGGCGGGCCATGAGGAAGTTAATGGCTCCTGTCAAGGTTGGTGAACATCTTCATTATTATGCAAATGCGAGCGCTGCCGATGCCACACGTGTGTAACACATTCCCCTTGAACTGCGTCTCTGAATGTCACCGACGATGATGAGAACCTGAACTCTTTGTGTGGCGTGGGTAGACTGTGACATTCATTTCACAATCTAGTGATTTTACGGTTTTAATTTCTCATGTATTATGCCAGGCAGAGTTTATATTTAAGATGTTCATAATGGTAGCATGTGTATTTAAGATACTGCTGGTGTTTAAGAGACTTTCTCAGAATGGTTCGAAGGATTTACGTGACTCAGTGGTGAGAGGCGGCGTTAATCACGCAGGAGATGGCAGAAGTGGGTTGGTAGAGAAACAGCTGTCAGAATGTGTAAGAATGACATGGCAAATGATTCACTGATATGAACAAGACAATCAACCTAACTTGATAGTAGCCCACTTCATGCCGGACACTGTTGTGTCTATTACACCATTTACTTATAGTACTGCAAAAAACTTGAGACAATCTAGTTTGAAAGTTATGTGAGGTTTGAGGAAAAATGAGCCTCACAAATATTCACTTTTCAAAGGAAATGTCTTCAAATTTGACAGGAAAGTTTTCTCTCGGATTTTTGTTGGGCTCACTGTGTTCCAGGAACCATAATCAAACTGTAATGGATCAGTCTGTATCAGTGTCCTAGAAAACTGTTTATCTCTTTAACTATAGAAATGATTTCCTTACGGAAGCTCATCTACTGTACAGTGCTGGGATGTAAATGAAAGACTGCAACGTTTGGAAAGCTTTGTGCTCTAATTTTGGCACAATTCTTGAATATAAATAGCTAATATTAGCATAAAATGAATGAATTCAAAAAAAAGTTATACTTGGAGAAAAAAGTTACTTTTAAAACAGTAATTAAAATCTCATTAACAAAATTAAATTAAAGCTGGAACTAGAGATGCACCGATGTATCAGCCAATAACAGGTGTTGGCATTAAAGCTATTATTTTTGCTGTTTAAAAACAGCCAATGATCAGTGATGATTTTATCCTGTCAATCAGAAGGGTGCGGAAAAACATGACGGACTGCAACTCACACTGTGTGTGAAGTAAATCTCTTGTGTTGAATTTAGAGCAAGCTAACGCGACAATAAGGCTTTAACAGTTAAAAAATAGTGATGTTAGTGATGTCCCAACTGAGCCTGGGTTCTCCCAAGGTTTTTTTTTTTTCTCCATTGGGTCATCTGATGGAGTTTTAGGACACCATTAGGTCACTTGATGGAGTTTTTCGGTTCCTTGCCACTGTTGCCTTTGGCTTGCTCAGTTGGGGATATTCAAATTAATTAACCAATCATACCATTGATCAACTCTACCAAACTTGGATGTCTTTTTTCCAGTAATAAACAAACATTGTTAAGTTGTTTTGATTGATACTGTGAAGCAGCTTTGATACAATCTGTATTGTGAAAAGCGCTATATAAATATATTTGACTTGACTTGACTTGACTTTATTTGACCGTATAAATGACCCTTAGATCAAGCCAGGGTTTCCAGACGGTTTTCCCCACATTAAACATGATTTGTATTGCCTCCTGTCCAATAATCACAAAGAGCTTTGTGCTTTATTACTTCTGATAATGAAGTCTTAGGTTTCAAATTCTGTAAATTTTATCATGAAATTCAAACAATAAATAGCGTTTTGACGCACTTAAATGTGACGTGACAAATCGCGTAGCGCCTCAGTTCAAGTCTTTCCTTCACTTTAATACAAATTACCTCAAAAAACATCCATGGATATCAGAAGGTATGTTGAAAGATACAGTACAACTTACCGAAATCCAAATCATGACTCTACTCAATCTGTGTTTCAATCAAACGTCAATAAAACAGCTTTTGAACAATATCACTTATGTTGCATTTACCTCAGGAAAGTCATCCAGTGGGAGCGTGCGTGCGACGGTAGGCTAAAATATTTATGACAGCGGTAATGGACAATTTCGTCAACAATAAGTAAAACCAGTGGGGTGACCGAAGAGGAAAAGTTCCATGGTGTTGGTTTAATAAAAGTCGAACTATTGGTATCGGCATCGGCAAATATCATTCTAAATAAAATACATACAACTGAAACACTCCACAATATGAATGCAAATTTAATCAAATACTTAAATTTGATAATTAATCATCCAAAGATGCATTATGAAATAAATTATGTTTTATTGAAGTTCTAGAGGAGTACTATCCAATCCGCACAAGAGGAAGCTTATATAGAACCGACTTACCTCTGTTTTGCTACAATTTTCCAGCATTTGACCCCACCCTAAGTGCCCAACATTCCCGAATTCAAGCTTCTCTCTTCCGGTGAATAATCTTTCCTCCATGGGGAATCGATAACGCAATCCACCAGCCTAAAGGCCTGTTCACACCGGGACGAATTTCGCGCGCGTTATTCGCCGACGTTTAACGCCTCGTGACTAAACAAAGGGCGCCAATGTGAGTGTTCACATCGACGCGTAAAACGCCACGCGTAAAAGCGTCATTTTTAAAAAAACTCCTCGGGTTCGTTTTTTCAGTTTGACGCGCCGCGTCAAAAACTATCCGACCAATGAGATTGGCGCTTTTGCTCACGTGTCTGGAGCTTCTGAACTTACAGTAAAGCACAACTTGGGGGCGCTCAAACACAAAACGGTCTTGCCGAGCACACATACGTAATGGCGAAGAAGATACACAGCGTCCATCTACTACACTCTGTCGGGAAGAAATAAGACGAGGAAGATGCAAGGCCAGATGAATGTAGAGCTGCTGGTCTTGTTGTTGTTATAAAGAGACACCAATGAGAATAAAGAACTGTATGACAAACGCGACAAACTTGCTCTCTTCTTCTGAATGACAAGCGAGTGTCAGAAGCACTTTGTGGACCGGGGTATTTCTGTACATTTAGCGCCATCTAATGTCAGGGAATGAATTTGCATGTTCACTCGGCTCATCGTCAGCACACAAAAAAACGCGTTGAAAAACGCTGACGAATAACTGCGAGCCGATATTCGTCCCGGTGTGTACGAGCCTTAAGGAGCTACTCTCCTACACCTAACTAGTGTTAACAAAATCACAGACTTGGGTACCAAGTCGGTACTGAAAATAAAAAAAAATGTGTCCATACCAGCATTTCTCTCTAGCATGTTGAGCGCAATTGAACAGATTCTTAAGTAGGGGAGACCGGGGGCAATTGTAACAGGGGGCGATTGTAACACACTCAATTCCTACAATCAGAAACAAGCTAGAGTGATGACACTTAATCTGTACATGCCCAGTAGGATTCTCTCTCTATCTGTGGAAAAAAAGCAAAAAAATTCAACTTTAGCAGAAGTTGTTAACGACAAACTGATTTTGAGGAATGAAAGTTATTTTTTGGATGTACAGTATTTTTCTTCTGCTGTCTAAAATTTAGATGTCTGTGAATTTAAACTTATATACATTTTATCCCTAGGTTATTGATTAAAAACGAACATGAACATCCTATGCTAATACAGTTTGGGCTAGCTAGCATATAAGATTTTGTCATGGCTGCAGTATCGGGGGCAATTGTAACACTGTGTTGCAATTGCCCCCGAGCCACAAGGCCCATTGTTATATGCTTGTTTGTGTGTGTTGACATACTTTTCTGGTAAAAAATATTTCACTAAATTCTATTGTAAAACTTAATTTTAAAAGGGTGTATTAAAATAAATGTTTGTTCCAGTATTAACAAATCATCAATTAACATACATTTTTTATATAAAATAATGTGTGTTTTATATGTGCTTGACAAAGTGTGAATATTATATGCTATATGTCTGCAAAAGCAAAGTTCCTTTCATTGTCAGTTTATTTGTATAGTGGATTTAAAGTGTTTTGATTGTATAAGACCCAGCCAAACCAAAGAAAATGATTGTAAAAAGCAATTTGATGAAGTTAGAACAGAGAACATAGCATACGTTTTTTTCTTTACAGTAAAATATGCCTAGATTCAGGCCCAGGAAGATAGATAGGGAATAGTAACACTATTAAAAACAACAGCAGTAAAGTGATTACTTTGAGGTAGGCTTTTATTTGAGATAAAGTGGGTTAATGGGAGTTATTTCTCAGTGTTACAATTGCCCCCACACACTGTTACAATTGCCCCCGTGGCGGGGGCAATTGTAACACTCTGACTTCTTCCATTTAATTAAATATTTTAGTCTTGTTGTTATAAGTGAAAATCTATAAATTGTATTTTTAATTAGTGCACTTAAACACTCACCGGCCACTTTATTAGGTACACCTGTCCAACTGCTCGTTAACACTTAATTTCTAAGCAGCCAATCACATGGCGGCAACTCAGTGCATTTAGGCATGTAGACATGGTCAAGACAATCTCCTGCAGTTCAAACCGAGCATCAGTATGGGGAAGAAAGGTAATTTGAGTGACTTTGAACGTGGCATGATTGTTGGTGCCAGAAGGGTTGGTCTGAGTATTTCAGAAACTGCTAATCTACTGGGATTTTCACGCACAACCATCTCTAGGGTTTACAGAGAATGGTCCGAAAAAGAAAAAACATCCAGTGAGCGGCAGTTCTGTGGGCGGAAATGCCTTGTTGATGCCAGAGGTCAGAGGAGAATGGCCAGACTGGTTCGAGCTGATAGAAGGGCAACAGTGACTCAAATAACCACCCGTTACAACCAAGGTGGGCAGAAGAGCATCTCTGAACGCACAGTACGTCGAACTTTGAGGCAGATGGGCTACAGCAGCAGAAGACCCCACCGGGTGCCACTCCTTTCAGCTAAGAACAGGAAACTGAGGCTACAATTTGCACAAGCTCATCGAAATTGGACAATAGAAGATTGGAAAAACGTTGCCTGGTCTGATGAGTCTCGATTTCTGCTGCGACATTCGGATGGTAGGGTCAGAATTTGGCGTCTACAACATGAAAGCATGGATCCTGCCTTGTATCAACGGTTCAGGCTGGTGGTGGTGGTGTCATGGTGTGGGGAATATTTTCTTGGCACTCTTTGGGCCCCTTGGTACCAATTGAGCATCGTTGCAACGCCACACCCTACCTGAGTATTGTTGCTGACCATGTCCATCCCTTTATGACCACAATGTACCCAACTTCTGATGGCTACTTCCAGCAGGATAATGCGCCATGTCATAAAGCTGGAATCATCTCAGACTGGTTTCTTGAACATGACAATGAGTTCGCTGTACTCAAATGGCCTCCACAGTCACCAGATCTCAATCCAATAGAGCATCTTTGGGATGTGGTGGAACGGGAGATTCGCATCATGGATGTGCAGCCGACAAATCTGCGGCAACTGTGTGATGCCATCATGTCAATATGGACCAAACTCCCTGAGGAATGCTTCCAGCACCTTGTTGAATCTATGCCACGAAGAATTGAGGCAGTTCTGAAGGCAAAAGGGGGTCCAACCCGTTACTAGCATGGGGTACCTAATAAAGTGGCCGGTGAGTGTATGTGTTTCTTGTATCAAAAGATGACTAGTCTATCTCAAGTAGTTTGCGAGTTATTAAGGAAAATGTAAAATATGTTACAATTGCCCCCGGTCTCCCCTACCTCTGATTGGCCATTGTGTTCACACGCTCAACATATACTGTATGTCTGTGATTGGCTAAAATGATAAACGCTTCAATAACATGTTGTCTTCACCGAGCGCTTACACAGATACACATGGGAGCGTTTGAAAGTAGGCGTCTATCATTGGATATATTATGGTTCCGCTGATAGATGCCTGCTTTCAAACGCTCCCTCCCGCTCTCATTGGCTAATAAAATCAGAATGGAAATACTTTCACATGCAGATATTTACTAAATTTACTACGGCGAATTATTCTCAAGAACACAGCTTAAAATCTATCTTGTGCTCTGTCCTGGGCTGAATTTTGCATGGCTTTCGGCCCCTACACTGAAATAGTTTGCTCAGCATTCCCTCATAGATGGTACGAATTAAACAATGATCACGTGGGCATGAGAAACCAACATATTAGTATACTATTTAAACCCCTTTTTTTCGAATACTCGTGGGCTTACCCATCCGATCCTGTGTGCAGCAGGCTCCCATCGAATGCAAAGTAAGCCCTCCCAGTCAAGTGGCCAAGCTCCTCCTCATTAACACCGATTCGTCAACTCGCAGCCCAATTTTGGGGTTTTCTTTGTCAATGCGTCTCCTGTTGGCTGTCCAGTGCTTATTTGCTTTTTTGGGGGGAGTACTCTGGGTGAGGTACAAATTGTGATCTCAGAGCCCTTTCCTCCGACAGCACGTCACATACACATATTTTATACTATATCTGATTGCATGCAAGTGTGAACTTGTGAAATGATGTTTTATTAACAAAGTTCGGGGGGAGTATGTTCAGATAATCTCTGGGTTCGGGCCAGATTCTGAGCTCGGACACCACGCCAAATACGCATGTTATACTATATCTGATCATATCTAAGTGTGAACTTGTGAAACTGGAGTCTTGTTTAGTTGAGCCAAGGGGCCTCATTATTGGCCTATAACTGTCATTGGGTTTTTCAAGCGCTTTTCAATGCCAATATCTTTACAGAAGAGTGGCCATCAAGTTATATAATACCTGTGTGAGTTTAAAAATCAATAATAACAACTATACATGTTATATATAATAACAACAAGAGGTCTTTCACTACTAGCAGTCATTATCTTTTCTCTTTAGTAGCAGTTCTTCTAAATTGTTTAGATGCTGTGCATAACAATTCATGTTGCTTTCAAATATTGTGTTCTTCTTAAGGCTTTCACCTTTCTGTTGGTACGTTGATCAGTATTCTAACTTTGGTTTCGGTAGCAACCACAGTCAGTCTTTGATCGTCAACAGTATTAACATTTAAATTGATTCATCAGTTAGCATGCTAAGTTGCAGGACGATGAAAGTACTGTTGATTTTCATTCCCTGTGAACCATGTTTCTTGAGATGCAAGAAGATGAAGTGCTGTTTTCTCTGTAGTTTAAGTCTTAGTTATGATGGCTTAATCCAACCCCCATCCACACCACTGGAGCCTAGAGAATATAATAATGGCTCGGGTGGAAAAGACAGGAAGTGATAGAGGGATCCACGCTCCAGTGCTGGAAGAGGGCAGTGTGTCCTGTGAATGAAACGGCTCCTTCATCCTCTTCCTCCTCTCTTCAGATTACTTCCTTTGTCTGCTGCCAGAGTTGGCGCTTTGCGATAAGGATCCTTTTTGAGCGCAGTGTGATATTTCTGTGTGAATTATTCTCCATTGAGCTGTCCCGAGGGAATGTCCGGAGCTTCTGCAATGTAAGCTTTAGAGGGAGTTGGTTTGTGCAGTTGGCCAGGTTGCCAAGCAGACCGGGCGACAAAGTGTCGGAAACGCTTTCAATGCTTTTGTCTGGGGGGACGGGCTGCAATTCAGTGGGCAAAATGGTACAATGAGTATTCGGAGCTGTGGGTGTGCAATGGTGTTCCTATTCTGATGCTTTGTGCAAGCAATTATAAAATTAATGTAAACATGACAGCCACCTGAGATAAAGAGGGAAAGGGGTTGTCTGGCTCTTTAGGGAGACGCACTGAATACATTCAGTTTGTCAAATAAACAAGGACATTTTATCAGAGCAGAAAAGAAATAATGCAGAGGTTAATGGCTTAGAGGAGAATTTGCACCTCTTGCAATTAGATTAGAATAGGATAGAACATAATAGAAGAGAATAGAATAGAAGAGAATAATAGATAATCTAAGCTGAACTTTGAAAGATTGTAGTAGGCCTATAAAATTGTGTCCAATTACCAAGATGGAAGGCCTTAAAGTCGGCATGAAATGGAAGTTGCGCTAGTCTTTTCTTCCCTATTGTGACGTATATATGAGTTCAATGGCTTCTGGAACAAGATCAAATGTAGGGCGGGGGTTTAGTTTTTTTTTTTTTTTTTTTCTGTGGGGGAATTGATTGGATGATTGTGGTTTGCTATTGGTGGATCTCATGTGATTGACAGGTTGCTCTGCCTGCATCATCAGAGAAGAGGGGGAAGTTATTCTGATTAAAGATTACGAGGCACATGAATTAAAAAAAGAATGATGTGCAATTACCATAGACAAAAATTGTCAATTTTGATTACATGGTGACTTTAAGGCCTATTTATGAAATAAAAACGCTACCTGTAATGATAACCACAGCAAAGAATGATGATGTTATGTTTATTATAAAATGTGTCCTGTGAGCATAATTACAGATTTAAATGTAAGTAGGATTGTGGTTGTCAGTGTTGATCAGCTAAAAAAAAACAGCTTTGAAAATTATTTTAATTATATCTTTACTCTGCTGTTTCACATTTGACTGGTGTGTCTACACATGATAGGTGACTATTACTTAGTAATATGGAGTCAAATCTATGCCACATATATTTGCAAATCAATAAAGAGTTGCAAAAGAAACAAAGTATAGGGAAAACAAATGTTTTGATATGTGTGCAATGGAAAAAAAAATGATATCACAAGATTACATGTGACTGAAAAGCAGATTAAAATTATCATTGTAAATCAATTAGTATGTTTTGCCACTGAATATGTTGCAAAAAGTCATTGATGCAAGAGATAAAAAAAAATATGTTTTTAAGCTTCTTTTAAAGCAGTCATTCATTTTTGCAATCAATTATATTTTTTATTTTTGTTTATTTATATTTTGTGATCCTTTTTTGCTTAAAATATTTTTTTTTTCTTAATACTTTATTTTTCTTTTGTCCCCCTCCAAAAAATAGCCCGTCCCCCCTCATTTTTTGGGGGGGGAATTACGTGTGGCCTGAATTTGACTCCAAAAAAGTACATCATCTCCATTGTGTTAAATCCATATTTTATTCCAGTAGTTTCTGATGAATCCTATATCAGATAGCAAGATGGCCAACAAAGTCTTTAGCCTAAATCCAGAGTTTAGATGTTATGTTATACTAGCATATCCTCTTAAACTCATTAAAACCAGCTTTTTTCGATGTACCCATATCATACATGGTTGAACTGGGAATTCATGTAATTTGCACCAAAATGTAATGCCAGTCCACATCTTATATACATGAATAAATTATATAAATGGCGCACCTGTTCATCTGTTGTGATCGATTGCTCCTGTTTGATCGATTGCTCCTGTCTGCCTGGCTGATGGTCTGCGTCTGTCTGTGAGCTCCATATACTTTTCTGTTTGAATCTCTATTTACTATCATTCCTTGCTGTTCTTATTTGCTAAATGTAACTTATTCATCAACATATATTAGATATTGTCTAATATTGCCTATCACATTAATCTGACATCGCTAGATTTATCTAAATCATTATCGGTAGCACAACATGCTAGCAACTTGCTAGCCTGTTAACCTGCCATCCGTGGATCACAATCATGATTGGCGTTTTTTTTTTTTTTTTTTGTGCTCCTTTTACAAGTCTATTAAGCAACTAAGGTAAGTAGAATCAGTCAACAAACACGGTGAGTAATGTCGAGGTCTTAACGCATTATAGTCCGTCACGTCTATTGCGATCTCAAAATGCCGGCCAGTTGATAATACCTAGAATATCAAAATCAACTGCTGGCGGTAGATCCTTTTCCTATTTAGCACCAAAACTTTGGAACAGTCTTCCAAACATTGTCCGGGAAGCAGATACACTCTGTCAGTTTAAATCTAGACTAAAAACACATCTCTGTGGCTTAGCATACACATAACACACTATATACTTCTATAATTCAATGTTAGGCTGCATAGTTTAGATCAGCCGGAACCGGGAACACTTCCCGTAAATCCTGATGTACTTGTTACATCATAAGAAGGAAGACGTCTACGCTAATATTAGTCTCTGTTTATCCCGAGGTTTACCGCAGTCCGCCGGATCCGATAATGGACCTGCGCCTGGACACGACGACCACGCATCCCTGAAGTGTCACTAGTCTCTCTACTGTGAAGGCCTCCTTCCCTTTACCTCTGTACTGATAAAACGTTGTCAGGGTAATCACGGTTCAAGTGGCTACGCGGAAGCGCTAAAAAAATCTGTATTATACATTTTTTAAGGCTTGTACCTTGGAACCTATTTCATGGTTTTCATTCTCGAGCCGCCAGGCACTGTTTTGTGCAAATGAGCGTCCGGATCGCATTAAGGGTTTTTGTGTTAGAACGGTGTCGTGTTAGCGCTCCTAAGTTAATAACTAATGAACGTAGCGACGGAAGTGAATCAGTCAAAACTAACTTAGGCAATAAGCTAGACAATAACTTTATTCTAGAGCTGCTGTAAAGCCAAACCAATCTCTGTTCATTTTAATTTCCTATTATCACTGTAAAGCTGCTTTGAAACAATCTATATTGTTAAAAGCGTTATATAAATGAAGGTGACTTGACATGAACAGTTGTGGACTTAGCAAGCTAATTGGCAAAGACTGTCCTGCTAGGCCTGTGGAGGTGTGAGTGGGGGAGAAAATCACAGAGAAAGTTGGACTGGATGGAATGGCGGTGCGGAAGCTTTCAGAAAGAGCTGGATCTCCAATGATCTCCCTCTATTTTCATTCCTGTCAGCCGTTACTGCTGCAAATGTCAAACTCGATCCGGTCACTCGTTACATGCCAAGGGATTGGGCTATACTGTGGAAATGTACCAAAGACAAATATATTTTGGAGAGGACATCATGCTAACAGCATCGGTAGACAAGCACTGGCTGGGTTTTAGTGAAATGTGGAGGATGTTATTTCCACTGTGCTGTCTGGCAATATCCAACCTATTGTTACAGATTTTTAAAGGAAAAGCTCGTCCAAAAATGTGTCATTATTTATTCATCCTCATATCATTCCAAATCCACAGGACTTTGTTTATTTTTGTGAGACACATTATAGTACATTTTAAAGAATAGTAATGCTGTTATTTTAATTAGGTTTTAATTTAGGGCTGCACAATATTATAAATAATCTACCATTGTGATATTTTTTTTTCCAATATACATTGCGTTATAAAAAAAAATAAAAAGGGATTTTGGAGTGATTTTGTTGGAGAGTGTTTCTGAATTAAAATAATTAATAAAACAATACTTTTAGGGGTGAAAGGTAACATGGTGAAAAATATTCACAATTGGGTATAGTCTATATATATATATATATATATATTTTGTGTACTTTAGCTTAGAAGCCATAGTCAGTGTAAACTGTCCTTGTATGAAATGTGAATGTTCTGCAGTGTAAATATTCTTTAAAATATATTTTAAAGAAAACCAGAGAGTATATTGTAGCATAGGAGTGTCACAGCGTGGACAGAAATAAAGGCTGGATCTAGTCGCAACAGTTGATTTTAATGAAAAAATACTCTCCGAATATCAAAATACAAAAACTCCGCAAACAGGACAACCATTTAACTTAGACTAGATCAGACAAAGAACACTACAAACACAGGGCTATATATACAAACACAGACCAGTGAAAGGAGACTGAGCAACAGGTGCAGTGCTTTAATCAAACCATAGATATATACACTAGACGTCACCTTGGGGTTCTAAGCATGCGTCAAAACCGCCGCCATCTTGGAACAGGGGTCTTGTCATAGGAAGTATCTAGGTAACGCTGCTATCTCCGCCTGCACTTCAAAATCATGGATGATGCCGGACTTTTGTGCTGCGTATGGATGTTCAGGAATGAAATCTGAACTAGGAAGAATGTTTTTAAAAAAAAATTTTTTTTTATACATTTCTCTGGAATCGATGATAAATACATGTCTGACTGTTGGAACGAACCAAAAACCTAGAAAATCGCATTCATGACGATTTATGGTGATTTTATTTCCATTACACCTTTGCCTATTCATTTACGCTTATGCATAAAGAGGAGGGGCTCCCCTGTTCCAAGATGGCGGCTCTATTGACGCATTCGTTTCAATGAACTGCTGTAGCCAAGGCGACATCTAGTGTATATATCTATGTAATCAAACAATGAGTAACCATGGTAACATGTACTAACACAGGAAACAGTGAAAAAACCAATCAAGATTTTTCAGACCCAACATGACTAGTAGGGTTTTTTTGGAGCTTGACAGCTTCTGGTCACTGTACACATAGACCTTTTTTGCCAGAGAAACAAGCGCACAGCAATCTTTAGATTTTTGTGTTTGAACTTCTGTTTTTGCGGTAGCTCTGTATATTTCTATGGTAATTATCTGGTCAAGTCGATTTAATTATTGTAGAGTTAATGAAAGTTATTATGAGCATTGTAATGTTTGAAGAGGATGTCATAACAAATGCCAGTAGACCGGGAAGATTTTAAAACTAGCGGTTCATTCATAAATCCATAAGATCCTACCTTTATGCTGTGGAAATACAAGACCGGAAGACAGAACACAACAAGTGCAGCGCGTAAATCATGCAGAGAGTAAATCATAACAGAATATTCTATTTTGGCTGAATTATTCTTGATATTTGTCATATACTTGACATCTTTTGTGCCATGTAATATCATAGAAGTATAGAAGCCAAATAACTGATTGATCTCTTTGTTCATAAACGGCTTCGCTACTTTAGTAGGATGGTGATTTTATAGTGATTGACTACATTTTTCCTGTGCCGTCAGTATGAGGATTTAATAGGGTTTTTTATGGGCTCATTTGTAAGCCGTTATACCTGTGATTTCACCCACCGCTGAAGACTGCAGTGCGCTCTCAAAGCGGCACGTCGGATATTCTTCAGAGTCAGGAAATGACAGCTTCATCCTGAGAGTCGTCTTCTCACCCCGTCTGTGGCCCTGCTGGGAAAAGACCAGCTTCACACACACACACACACACACACACACACGAGTGAAAATGACACAGCTAGAGCCGTCCACACTCGCTGCTGTGTGTGAACCCGCACCAGATTGTTTTTATTTCAGCCTTTCCTCCTGCACTCCGTGTGAGGTTCATACCTTTCTACACTTACTTCACAATCTCAATGTGAGTTGACATCGGGTTTCACAGTTGCAGTTATAGGCCAGAGGTGTCTAACACCTCCATGGCTTGATTTGTTTTTTGTGGATGCCAGTTATGTGCGGGATAACGGTTTCTGATGTGATTATGTGTGGGTGAACATTGCACATTGATCTGAGAACAGTGAAGTGTTGTTCTTGAGCAAACTAGGTCTGCGTTGACACTGAAGAAATGCAAGGTCTTTGGAGGTTATTTTGGAGTTGCAGTCAAATGCAAATCAAGCACAGGTTTTGCCTTATTCAAACACACTGAGAAGCTTTTGTTGTTTACATAAATGTTTCAATGACTTTTGTTAATTTTTTTGTCGGTAACATCAACAGAATATACCCGTATCCCACCTCAATAGCAGAACAAGTGTTCTGCTATACAATATGAACACAATAAGTACATTGATAAGACTTTACAATAAGGTTCATTATTTAACATTAGTTATTGTATCAACTAACAATGAGCAATACTGATTGATCATTCTTAATTCATGTTATAGTTAACTAATGTTATCTAATGAACCTTATTGTGTTATCAGTACAAGCTAACAATTATTATTATTAAGTACATATTAGTTAAAGACGGCTAATATAAAATGTGACCGTACTCTGCAAGTGCTTAAACAAATCAGAGATATGATATTGATAACGCATGGAATAAACACATCACCCTGTAGTATTAGTGTTTCCTATAATACCACATTTTGTGCCAATGCCAATTTTTTTTTATCTTTCCTTTTAAAAGTTGATAATAGCTATTCTAACTGTGCATGATTATATATTGTATAATTAGTTGCACTTTATTATTTGTATTTAGCGTTGTTTTTTTCCTGCTGTCCTTGATCTTGACTAGACCTGTGAACTGTTATTTTGGGGTGGCAACCCACCAATTGAGAATAACTGAATTAGGTAAAATTACAGAAATGTTCCAATTATGTATAATTATGTCCAATTTTTGTCCCTATTATATTCCCTATGAACACCTGCACACGATTCCTTTATTCCTCTTTACAAGCAGCATGCGACCGTTGGGGAATGCTAATCACTGCTTTTTATAATGGCCTTTTTTTCTCAGGGATTTGATCAAAACAGAAAGATGAAAACCTGAATCGAAAGCTCCTCAAATCATCCAAATGTTGATAAAACATTGAAATTTAAGCTTTGACTGGATGATTGTGGAGCTTTCGATTTAAGTTCCCTTTCGAACGGTCACTTCGTATTGCGTAGCTATACGCAGTGGGAAAACTCCTTTTCCTCGGTTTTACTGAACCTTATGTAAAACGCATTTGCAGCTGCACAGCTGACGCCCTGAGCGTCTTGCTCGCTCACAGGCTGTGCTGCAGCAACTGCATATCCAATGGCGAGGACGACTCTGACGCGCGACCAATGGGGTCACTCCACGTCAGAGCCCGTCATAGGGGCGAGCCCTAGGCTATATAAGCCCCTGAACTCGCCAAAATAGCAGATTTTACTCCTTCAGCGTCAAACTATACGTCTCTGACTGTTTTCACTGAGCCTTCGATGCCCATTTCATCGCTGCGGACGCGACTGGCTCTTGCCAGGGACGAGGACGCCGCTTCGCCCGCGCCTCCTCCATCGAGTCTTCCTCAACCTAGGAGGAAGAAGCGCCGCAGTCAACGACAGCCCGAGAGCATGGAGCTAAGCGACCGCACGCCGGCCACGTCCCCGCGTACCTCGCCTTCTCCCGCCCGTTGTCTCCGGTCTGGTTTGAAGGAGATCAGCGCCCCCCCCCACGTGGCGGGCCTCGTCTCCTTCGGCGGGCCTAGCGATCATGACACCCTGTCCATCGATGCTTCTGAGGACGAGTGGCCGGGCTCGCTTGACCCTGTCACTGCTTCTCAGTCAGCATCCAGCGCGCCTGCTACCAGGACTAACTCCGACGCGGAGATGCTTCGGATCCTGACTCAGGCAGTCGCGGACCTCGAGCTCGAGTGGGCCGCGCCCGCCGAGCCTCCTCGGAGTCGGCTGGATGGATGGTTTTTGCCAGGAAACCAACAGGCCCCTCGTAATAAACCAGCGCCGTTCTTCCCTGAGGTTCACGAGGAGCTTACCAAGTCATGGCGCACTCCCTATTCCACACGAGGCGCCGCAGTTTCCGCGACTCTCTCCTCGGTGGACGGTGCGGCGGAGAAGGGCTACGAGGCGTTGCCGCCTCTCGACGAGGCCGTAGCCGCTCATCTATGCCCAAACACGGCCGCTAGCTGGCGGACCAGAGCCGTGCACCCCAACAAGCCGTGCAGAAACACGTCAGCCCTCCTCGGACGCGCGTATTCCGCTTCCGGGCAGGCTGCTTCAGCCTTGCACACGATGGCCGTGCTGCAGGTCTACCAGGCCAAACTCCTCCGCTCGATGGAGGCGGGCCCGGATCCGGAGGCCTTTCGGGACCTCCGCAGCTCGACGGACCTGGCCCTGAGGGCTACCAAGGCTACAGCGCAGGCGATCGGGAGGAACATGGGGAGCTTGGTCGTGGCTGAAGACAGAGAGGAGTGCGCGTGTTGAATTACCTCGACGACTGGCTGGTGCTAGCACAGTCGAGAAGCGAACTGATAGTTCACAGAGATCTGATTCTCGGCCATTTGAAATGCTTGGGTCTCACGATCAATGTTTCAAAGAGCAAACTATCCCCCTGTCAGAATGTGATCTTTCTGGGCATGGTTTTAGACTCAATGACAATGAGAGCGCGGCTCACACCGGAGCGCACGTTCAGAGAGCGGGAGCGCGCGCCTCTGAAGAAATTTCAGAAGCTACTGGGTCTCATGGCAGCAGCATCACCGGTGCTTCGCATGGGATTGCTGCGCATGCGTCCACTGCAGCACTGGCTGAAACGCCGGGTGCCAACATATGCATGGCAGTCAGGCAGCTTGCGCATCAGAGTGAATCACGGTTGTTTAAGGACCCTGGTTCCCTGGCGGGCGCGGGACTGGTACCAAGACGGTGTGATAATGGGGACCATTTCCAGAAGGAAAGTGGTTTTTACAGATGCATCCAACCTGGGTTGGGGGGCATTACACGAGGGCACGCCTGCCTCCGGCCTCTGGTCGAGCACGGAGCAGAGCTTACACATCAACTGTCTGGAAATGAAAGCAGTTGGTCTGGCCCTGAATGCTTTTCTGTCAAGCCTCAAGGGGCATCACGTCTTAGTCCGTACGGACAACATGTCAGTGGTGGCCTATATAAATCGCCAAGGGGGCGTCAGGTCAGGTGGCCTGCATGCTATGGCGAGGATCTCCTCTTGTGGGCGCAGAGCAATCTGAGCTCTCTGAGGGCTGCGCATATCCCGGGCGTCCAGAATTTGGGTGTGGATATGCTCTCACGGGGCAACACTCCCCTAGGCGAGTGGACCCTGAACCCGCAGACGGTCAGTCTGATATGGGAGGTGTTTGGCAGGGCCGAAATCGACCTGTTCGCCTCGAAAGACAACACCCATTGCAATCTGTTCTTCTCGAAGGACAGGGACGCGTTGGCCCACGCGTGGCCCAACCGTCCCCTATATGCTTTTCCCCCTGTCTCGATGATTCCGCAAGTCATCAAACGGGTCAGGGAGACCGGGTGCCCGGTCCTTCTGGTGGCCCCTCTCTGGAGGTCCAAGCCGTGGTTTCCGGAGCTGGTTCAGATTTCGGACACAGCTCCATGGCCTGTCCCCATGAGGAAAGACCTCCTCACACAGGCGAAGGGGTCGTTGTGGCATCCGCGACCCGACCTGTGGGCCCTTCATGTGTGGCCCTTGAACCGGTATCCGGGGGCCTTCCTGTGAAAGTGTTGAACACTATATCTGAGGCTAGGGCCCCGTCAACTCGGCGCCTTTATGCTTCAAAGTGGGCGGTTTTTTACGGCTGGTGCTCGAAAAACCGTCTGAATCCAGAGTCATTTGACATATCAGTGGTTCTCTCATTCCTACAGGAGCTGTTGGACGCGGGTCGCTCCCCGTCCACGCTCAAGGTGTATGTGGCCGCTGTTGCAGCTCACCATGTTCTGGTAGCCGGTCAGTCACTGGGAAGGAATGACCTGGTTGTGAAATTTTTAAAAGGTGCTAGGAGGATTAACCCCTCCAGACCTCCTTCTGTGCCATCCTGGGACCTATCTACGGTCCTAGGGGCTCTAAGGGGTCCGCCCTTCGAACCGCTACAGTCGGTTGATCTTAAACTTCTCTCGCTAAAGACGGCCCTCCTGTTGGCATTGGCATCTATCAAGCGAGTGGGAGATCTGCAGGCTCTTTCGGTGAGCCCGGCATGTCTGGAGTTTGGTCCCGGTGATTCCAGGGTCATTCTCAAGCCCAGGCATGGTTATGTACCCAAAGTGCTCTCAACGCCGTTCAGAGCGCAGGTGGTGACATTGTTAGCCCTTCCCCCTTCCACAGAGGATGGGGAGGTTAATTTTCTCTGCCCTGTTAGGGCGCTGAGAATCTATCTGGAGTGTTCTGCGTCGTTTAGACAGTCAGAACAGCTTTTTGTCTGCTTTGGTGGTCGGTCCAAAGGGGACCCTGTCACTAAGCAGAGGCTGTCTAGATGGATAGTAGAGGCCATTTCTGTGGCTTACGCCGCAGCGGGCCAAAGTTGCCCTTTAGGTGTCAAAGCCCATTCGACCAGAGGCATGGCCTCGTCGTGGGTGTGGTCATCGGGTTTTCCCATTCATGATATCTGTGAGGCGGCCGGCTGGGCCTCGCCGTCCACATTTATGAAATTCTATAATTTGGAAGTACCCTCCCTTCAAGCAGGGGTGCTTTCGGTATGATTATGGCCACGACAGTGTCTGGCCTTGTCATTACTTGTTACTGTGCATAATCACATTCTCTATATGTATGTATATAACCCGCTTCTTGCCAGTTACAAAATTTTCATGTTATAAACCCGCTAAGGCTGGTGATGTTCATGTTCTTGACCCTGTCAGGAATTACTGATGTATTCATCTAAATCCGACGGTGTCGGGTTTAGTGTATGCATATATATGGTTTATGGCTTGTTCTGTTTGCTCAGGGGTTCCTGAGTTGCAGTGGCAACCAGTTATTCAGTGCGGCGTTTTGCATAGCGTTCCCACTGCGTATAGCTACGCAATACGAAGTGACCGTTCAAAAGGGAACTACTTGGTTACTCACGTAACCTCAGTTCCCTGAGTTAGGGAACGAAGTATTGCGTAGCCGGCCGCACTTTTTTAACTGGGGTTTGTCGCTTCAGTCGTATAAACCTGCTATTTTGGCGAGTTCAGGGGCTTATATAGCCTAGGGCTCGCCCCTATGACGGGCTCTGACATGGAGTGACCCCATTGGTCGCGCGGTCAGAGTCGTCCTCGCCATTGGATATGCAGTTGCTGCAGCACAGCCTGTGAGCGAGCAAGACGCTCAGGGCGTCAGCTGTGCAGCTGCAAATGCGTTTTACATAAGGTTCAGTAAAACCGAGGAAAAGGAGTTTTCCCACTGCGTATAGCTTCGTTCCCTAACTCAGGGAACTGAGGTTACGTGAGTAACCAAGTAGTTTTCATCCCCCAAAAAACATTATGTAAAATGCTAATTAACTAAGTCAATTTACATAATCCATATGCATTTCATTCCAGTCAGATTTGTATATCCCTACTTATACATTTCAGAAGATGCATTAGAACAAAAGCTAGCTTTGCCATTTTGTTTATCAGACATAAATTTACCTTTTTTTTTACACATCTGTCTATTAAAATGTAACTTTGACTTCAATTAATGCTTGTTTTTTTTTTTGCTTAAAAAGCAGTGTTGTGTGACTTCTAACATCCATTTCTCAGTGAAACTTGAGATTTCCAGTTTCTAAATTGGAATTCTAACATCAAGTGCTGTTTTTTTGTTGTCATTTTTCAAGTATGAAGAAATTCTGTATGTCTGTGTTTAATGTAATGCAGCATTAACCCTCAGATTGGCTATTTATGCCGTATAATTTTGCGTAGATAATATCTGTATTTAAGCGTAATTTGCTCCATTTCTACTTAGTTTGCACCAAATATGGAGAAAATCTAATTGATTATTCACAATGACAGTTTTTGTTCTGTGAACAGTCCAGCATTACATCCCTTCTAAGCGCTTTTCATATCTCACAATGAATGACAAAACCCAACAATGACAATTTTGATGTGTTTTCAGGCCTGCGTATACAGGGCATCAGCTAGAGATGACATGCTGTGGGTATTAGCAGACGTCCAACTAGATGTCATTGACAAATGGAATTTAGATAGCAGATTTGCTATGCTATAAATCAACTTCAATCCGCCCCGCTATTCAAACAGAGCACTGAGGACAAAATACACAAGTTTGGCCTCAACAATAGCCGAGCACAAAGACCAACACTAGACGCTGCCAATCACATGTTTGCATATTGGCATTTGAATGTATTTGTTTAAAGTCACGTTTACTCACAGGGCGTTAAACATAGGAAAGGGATGTTTATCGGCGAGAGTTGATCGCCATCTGGGGTAGCATTGTTACAATTTATTTTGTGATCTGTTTCTGTTTTAAAATGCATTCTCGGAAAAGCAAGTTTATGTTTTCTCATTGGTTTTTGTTTGACGGATTGATTCCCCCCCCCCCTGTGTGTTCTAAATAATAATGTACCATAGGTTTCAGCTAGAGATGGAAATCTTAAAGGCCCCCTGAAATCAAAATTTAAAGTTTTTTAGCTTTTAGTATGAATAAGGTTATGAATAAACGTTGACACAATTCACATTTAGGAGAGGGGAGCCATTGATTGATAGAAATGGAAAGAAAATAGTGCCGATTTAAACTGAGGTATGAATTTTGTCCCGGCGTGTTTTTTGTGTGGTAAATTAATCAAGCTTTGAAACGCAAATAATTTTTTCACGTAAAAACGCACAGTTTTGTGGCCCCGGAAACTAACTGGGAGTACTTTCTTGAAAAACTTCCAGCGGCCAGAACTCTGACCAGCGAGGTGACTACAGAGTGGGTCAGTGTGTATGCACTATAGTGCTGGTAAGGATTGCATACAACTTCATGTCTTAAATGGCGAACTAACTCTTTAACAGTGTTGTGCAAGTTACTTCCAAACTGGAATACATTATATATTACATGTTACTGTTATTTAAAAGTAATTAATTACCTTACAATATTATTGTCTCAGAATTGTAATGCGTTACATTACTCCTGTATTACTTTTGAGTTACTTTCACCAAAATAACTATACAGAAGTAGAACTTAACATTCTAAAATGACTAGGGCTTTAACGATATGCGATATGAAACCGAAATCGCGACGCTCAGATCCACGAACCTGCAGAATCGCGACACACCACTTCCAACTCCAAGAGTTATCCATACCGTCCAGATCCAATGCTACTACATCTTTAAATTACTAGGCTATTAGTATTATTTGAAGTTAACTTAACATCATAAAATACGTAGACTTACACCACAAAACAAGTTGAGGATAAATTATTTAAAATTTGGGAATTGCAGCGTTATGGACATGACATTTGCTGTCAAAACTTGAAAAATAAATTCTCAGAAAATGCATTAATACCAAAATATTGAAACGTCTGTTTATCCATAGGCTCCTCCCTGAAAGGAGTCCAGACATTAGAAAAATATCAGTCTACACATGCGTTTTATATTTAATATTAGGGAAATAGACAGTCATGCGTGACAAAAAAAATCTTTAACTTTTAGGAGGCTGCAACGATTTTTGTTGTTGTAATTTTGTGAATTACACTGCGCAATTCGGATGAAGAAGGGTTGGCTCTCCACAGAACATAAAATATTTTTTTTTTTTTTTTTTTTCGTGTTCGCATTTATGAGGAAAAAACAATGTTACAGACGTGACAGTTACGGACGCGAGCGCTCTGAAGCGGCACTAAAAGACTGCTTTAAAACTTTCACAGAGACCTTACACAGAAGACACAAAGCCTTTCTTTAAAGTGAATTTCGTTTTGTATTAATTGTATCTTAATTTTAATCAATGTTTGATCAACCAATTGCCTGGATTTTATAAATAAGAAGTAGGCTAAATATAGACAATTATAAATAATCACGGCACGGAGGACAAATCACTCAAAAATGAACCGAAACTCAGCGTATAAGGTAGCCTATTCACTGACCTGAAAAATATACCTATATTGAAATGTCTACGTGTAAAACAGAACAATTCAAAACGAAAGAAAACAGACTGCTCTCTGCTTATGAAAAGAAATGTGCATTTCTCTCTGGTGCACTAGCCTACTGCGAATATCGCGAGTCAGCATCGTCAACTTCATCTTGACTTTATTAATAAACAATTAAAATGTCTCCTTGCTATATTTTACATATTCATAATCATTGCTTTTGCCGGTTCTTTGTGACAGCTTTTAGGTGCTTTATCGGCAGCGCCGCCGCCCTTAAACGAACGCGTCACCACCGCATCAAAAACATGATTACGTGATGAAAACATGAAAAATACCACATAAACTTAGCCTAACTGTTTAGAAAGAAAACACAGAACGAATAGCCTATAATGCGCATACGTCCATCTCGCGAATGGCAGTCTTCTTCATGCCATCTTCACCAGCTGCTTCTCCACTGGCCAGCGCGAGCACAGAGGCCGAAATCATACCTCACGGCACTGCTGTAAAAAATAAATCGCTATACAAATATATCAGACGCTGCCATATAGTTTTTATTAACAGACTTGGACACCACACGCGGCTATTGACTAACCACGAACAGGTAATTTAGCCTACTTGCATTTTTCATTTGTTAATGTCTCGCGGTCTTGCTGTGTATTTTTTTTTTACAATTAAAACTAAAAGTCTGTTGTAACTTGTAACGCAAGCCTTACTGAACATGTACCTACCGAGTAAAATATTACTGAAAATTGATTAGTAATGCCTTACACTACTGCGTTACAGCAAAAAGTAATATGTTACTGTAATGCATTACTTTTGTAACGCGTTACTCCCAACACTGCTCTTTAATATACATTTAAACTATAGTACATTTGCATTAAATTAAGTTTCTGAACGCATTGCATTCAGTTTGCACTTTGCACTGTAATTAGACTCTTTTTATAGTATGCTAAAGTGTGCTTCTTTTTCACGAGGGTAGTGGTGCGTTCTGTTGTGTTATAAAAAGAATAATTGAGCACATACAATTAAGCAACAGATAATCCATTCTAACATTTAGCTCAATTCGCCCTTTATTAAATGCATGTCAAACACTCAACTTCCTGTTGTAATTAGCATCAAATCTATTTGTCAGGGCATTTATCATCCGCTTTAATCGTAATGTTCTCCAACCAATTAGCTTTCGTTAACTTACTCTGGCTTGCATCTTACAGTGAGCATCATGGTTTCAATTATAGGACGTGTCTGCTATCAAAGCTAGTTTCTCTCTGGTATATAAAGCCTTATTAATCAACACTTCTTGTCTAGAAATGTCTATCTTTTAAAGGCTCTCATACTGAGATCCTTGCCGGCTCATTAATTGCCAGGCGCACCACTGTTTGCTGCATATTAATTACCTATTAGCCTTTTGCGCGACGCATTACGACTTCGGATAGACTCCCTGCCACTGTGAGCAGCGATGATCCCTGCATTATCAATGAGACGCTGCAGTCAAGCATGCTGGAATCAAATGGCATTCGAGACGCAGCCAGACCAAAGTGCACTGGAGTGATTTAGGAATTTCATGGCCACCGTTTTGCTTGGACGCGTTGTGAGATAATATTTAGCATCTGTCATTGTTTGGTGGGTGTTTGTTTGGGTTAGATGTGGTGCGGTGTTGTAGGATTCTGGGTAATGTGAACGTTTGGAGGTGGTTAGCAGCTGTAGGGATGATGTAATGAAGCGGATCTTGGTATGGTGGGATATTTTTGTCTGTATGCATTGAGGGTTGATGTTTTTGAAAAAGCATGCACTGAGGAATAATGCTCAATAAGAGAGGAATGTGCAGTGTACAACAAGTGTAGCTCTAGCAACTGTACAATCTCATTGGTTCAATGATATATTCCACTTAACTGTTTATTTAACATTTAATATTGCTTATTTGCTGTGATTGAGTCATTTTCCATTTACATCTCACAGAAAAAATGCACCTAGTTTACCAGGTGACTTTTTCATATGAATTTGTACACTGTAAAAGTGATCAGTTGACTTAATATTTAACGGTTTTCCTATTTTTTTTTTTTTGTACGTTAATAAACATAAAAAAATAAGTAATATGGAATTGTCAAGTTCACATAACTTATTTTTTTCAGCATTAAGTTTGTTTACTTAATAATTTTAAGGCAACAGTAAAGTAAGTGAACTGAACACTTTTTACAGTGTACGAAAATGTATGATTTTTAGAAAAGAGTAAGCTGGGTATAAACAGATTGTACACTCTAAAAATGTTGGGTTGTTTTAACTCAATTTTGGGTAAAATGTGGACAAATCCAAACATTGGATTAAAAATGTCATTTAAAACTGTAACCCAACGTCTGGGTTTGTCAATATTTGACCCAAATTTGGGTTGAAACAACCCAGCATTTTTTAGAGTGTACAAAAATATATGTATTAGACTTTACAAATTAGTTTGAATAATCCACCAATTAGCCAAAACGTAAAACAGTTATGATTGCCATGTAGACACGTGCCGGTATTCGGTAATGCGATAAATCGCGGTAATGAATATGCACGATATTGTTATCGCGGGCACTTCAAAATACCGTGAAAAATAATAGATCCGAATTTAGATTTTTAGAACGCGCAGTAGCTTATTTCCATCAACCGTTAAAAAAACCCACTGCGTATATGCTGCGCAAAACACGTGCGCACTCTGATGTGAACAATCCCCACATAAGCACTGTGTTGCGGCGCAGTGCGCGCTCTAGTCTAATGTAAACAATCCTCGCATGGAGAAGAAGCATGGCGGAAAGAGGAACGCTGCCGACGATTTATCTCCCTTCTAAAAGCAGGGCTGCCATCTATGAAGGTAAAAGAGTAGCTAAACTCGAAAACACGTAGATGTGAAATTGAGAACTTCATAGCATTCAGCTCTCACGCCACACATCCATTTTCTCACGCAGAGAAAAATCGCGGAGCAAACAGGACACTGACACCGACAGACTAGAGAGAGCAGGTTAGCTCTCAGGTTCTGTCCATTTTATTACGAAATGCAGACAATAAATACCGTTTTGGCGCTTGTAAATGTGACGTGACAGATCACTGTAGCACCTTAGTTCAAGTGAACCGATCATCTGTTACTTTTTCTTTAAAGATATAGTACAACTTCCCGAAAGGTATTATGCCTCATACATAATAGATCAATCAGTGTTTTTCAACCACGGAAAGAGGTCAATAAAACTGCAGGAGAACAATCGTCACAGAACGTTACATTTACCTCAGGAAAGCCATTTAATTACCAGTGCGTTAGTTGACTAGAAAAAATAGAGAGGAGAATTTTTCGCTAAATATGTGCACTATATTACATATTTATTATATTTTTACTTATGTCATTAGGCTACATAATTGTTATTATAATGAAAACCACATTATATTTAATTTGTTAATTTTAACATTTAATAATACCAGTTGATAGGGCTTTCTGTATGTTTACAGAATTATGTGAGATATATTTTTTCTTGAGAAAAAATTACATGTAGGCTATATACTGTAGCCTACCTAATATTTATCCAAATGAGTTAAGATTGAATCAAGATTGAAATCAAATCAAGAATTGAACTGAAATCGTGAAAATTGTGTTAAGCAATAATACAAACAGTAGCCTACCAGTCACTGAACCATGTAAACATTGTAACATGTTGTGACTAAACTTAATGAAATTCTGATCAGTTACCAAATGTTTTGACAATCACAATTACACCTATTGTGATGCAAGTTGTTTTTTAGCACCCCCCCCCCCCCCCCAATCCATCTGTTTCTCTTATGTAAATAAAATACCGTGATAATACCATATACCGTGATAAAAGGTCAATCAATTAATCGCAGCATGAAAATTTGATACCGGCACATGCCTATTAACCTGACTCCGCCAGATGGATTTGCTCTGCATATCCATCTGGAAACCTTCCGTTGAAGTAGTTTTGGTAAGGGGCGAAAATACTGGTTAGCTGATTGGCCTATGTTGGTGATAGACGGGCCAAATCAACCAATCAGATCAACGAAGCATATGAGAGCGACGACGAAAACACAACCACAAGCCAGGCTACTCTTGCTGCTGCAGGTAAAGGCTCGTTAGCTCTGTAATTCCGATAAAACTTGCTCGATAGCCACACTGATGCTAGTTTCATCCGCTGAAGCCGCCATGTTCTTAAGACTGAACTGTCGCGCTTCTCGTTGCGTCACACCTCAACCCGCCTCAAAGCCAACGCTGATTGGACGTTCGTTTGGTGAACTGCTCCCAAATTTTCTTTAACGGAAAGTATCCAGACTGATCTGCGAGTGAAACCTTGAAAGCTCGCGAGATCAGGATGGTCTCACGAGGCTACATGCCTATTGCCATGAGAGTGAGTTGCATATTCCATGTTCATGAAAATAACTTGGTTAAAACATTTTAGCCAAGTTAATAAATGAACGAATGGCAACAATGAAGCCATTTTTTTAGTTTCACAGGTAAAACACAGATTTGCTGTGACATATTTCACTCTCTTGTGTTGGAGAGACACGGAGGTGATGATTGAGTTACCACCCAGCTGAAGAGCGATAAGAGCGCGTGTGTGTGTGTGCGTGCGTGCGCGGCGTGCGTGTGTGTGTGTGTGTGTGTCAGAATTGAAATAGGCTGGTGACAGTGATGAATCGAGCTTGTGAGCAGATCTCACAAAAGACTAAGCCATTGAGAGATGATAAACAGGACAGCACAGTGTGTGTGTGTGTGTGTGTGTGTGTGTGTGTGTGTGTGTGTGTGTGTGTGTGTGTGTGTGTGTGTGTGTGTGTGTGTGTGTGTGTGTGTGTGAGTTATATATGAGGAAACAAATTTGTATAATGACATTGTTATTACACTGGTCCACATAAACCACTTTACATTGTAATACAATCCTGTGTCCTCATAATTAAAATTACATTTAATTAATGTTTTAATAAAAGGTTTAGGGGTAGGGTTAGTTTAGGGGGAGAGAATATACAGTTTGTACAGTATTAAAATCATTACGTGTATGACATTTCCTCATAATGATAGGTGCACCAGCGTGTGTGTATATGTGTGTGTTCACAGGTGCTTGTTGGCTTAAAATCTGTGCCAATAATATGTGTATATATTTATATAAGTCTAACAATAGAAAACTGTGTGAAAACTGCAAATGATAATGCTCACATCATGCCTAGTTACAACCTAGATTCATTCTTTTAGTTCAGATATTGCATTATCAACATAATGTTTCTGTTATCCCGAGTGACATCTGGGAATGCTTTAATTTCTGCTTTGTTATTCTCTCGCTATTGTTAACAGGCTTGCCATGAATGCTCAAAACAAGTCAATAAAGCCATGGTGTAATAAAAATATGATTATATGTTCAGTTTACAAATCAATACAAAGACATCGAAATGCTTTCAGTCCTAGACATCTATGCCGAATCAATAAGTAGAATGAAATCAGCAAAAAAAAAAGAAGAAAAAAGGCCTGTATGATGGAAGATTTCAGTATTGTGTTTCCTGGTGTAATGTTGCATGATAAGAGAAACAAATTCTGTCCTGGTAAATCAGTCGGTGACTGACTTTAAAAAGCTCTGCATGGTTTACAAAGGGAAAAGGTCTTTGGGAAAATAATAAATACATAAAATAAGACTACAATATCCTTCATTTTGGAGCTATTGGATTATAGCTCGAAGCACTTTAGTAAACAGAATGCATTTTTTTGTCTAATCTTCAAGGAGGCATCTGCACGGCTCATGAAACAATTTCATGAAATATGCATTTTTAGATATTTTTAAATATCAGTTCTGTGCTGGTATGAGCCCAGCATGTCATAACAGATATATACTTGTCTAGTGACTTCATTATGTAGATAAACTGTTGAATAATCTTGTCGCCTGAGCTGTTCATTTAATAAAGACATGTGTGGCCGATGGACCCGAGTGTAATGCAATCAAAGCTTCCTACAAGCTCCATTAGTGCAGCCCAGCACCAATCCTTTATTTAATCAAAACTTGTTTCGTTTCCATTAACACAGGCTTTTATATCATAATGCTGCATGACATTTGTGGGGATTATGCAGCGTGGAGTTGAGTGAAGTGTAGAAAAATGCATTTTGCCATGTCGTGATCTATATCTGTCAAATTGCCATCTCTTCTAAATGGATCACGGTCAGATGACAAAATGTTTAAATGAAGTAGCTGAATCGACAGACTGAATGTAATTCCCTAGCATCATCACTCCAGTCTTCAGTGTCACATGATCCTTCAGAAATCATTCTAATATGATGATTTGCCCACCTATGTTTCTACCAGTGATGCACAGGTCAATGTAGAAACAACCCGCAACCCGCATTTTGGATTAACCCGCGCATCACTGGTCCCTACTAAATAGGGCCAGTTAGATTTGGTGCCGTGACCCGGGTGGGAGTGAAGTTTAGGGGGTTGAGTGTAACGAAGGCCGGCTATTAAGGGCTGTGTGAGTAAACCTCACTTATTTGGCCTCATGAGGTGCAACTAGAGACTGCGGTCTTTAGTGTGCCCGCTTCACATCCCGGAGACGTCGGTTCGAAACACGCTTGGAGTGGGTCGAATAGGACCGGTTACACCAGCATGAAACAGGTTAATGGTAATTGCAAAGTCACTAAGATGTCTGTTATTAAGGGCCCTATCATACACCCAGCACAATGCAATTGTTTTTGCTAGTTTCAGCCCGACGCAGTTATCATTTTCATGTCATGCGCCTCATTGTTTAAATGGCAAATGCATTTGCGCGCATCTATGCGCCATGGGCTGCTGGTCTGAAAACGAGGTGTGTTCAGGCGCATTGTTGACACGTTGCTATTTTGAGGCAACTGAAATAGACTGAGCCATTGACCAACTGAAACCTAGTCTAAAGTCAATGGCGCAAGATTGTTTTTGTTATTTAAATAGCGCGTTACTAATATGCGCCTATAGGCGGTTCCACATCCACAACGTGTGTACACTCTGCTTATAACACACACAGGGACACGCCGAAGCACACAAACATGCCAAATATTAAAAATAAAAGAATTACAATGTAAAAGATTAATATTGTGTACATAAAGATATGGTAGAATCCGACTTATCCCGTAGATGGTCTTCTTCACGCTTTAACCTCGCGCACGAGCAGAACCGTTTCCTCGCTAGAGAAGCGTTTAGTCTTTCCGCTTGCAAATTCCTCATGTAAATAGTGAATCCGCCAATGGCGTGAACACAACTGGCTTTTAAAGGAAATGGAAGTTGAGACTCTGATTGGTTTATTGCACGTTACGCCCAGAACACACGCATTACTCATTAAGAGAATAGGGACAACCCTTTTAGACCATGCGCCGGGAGCGCCAACCATTTTTCCCGTCGTTAAACTAGCAAAAGTGGATTCAGACACGCCCTTGCGCTTTAGACCATGCGCTTAGATTGTTAAAATAGGGCCCTTAGAGTCAGTACTAGATAGTACAGCTCTGAAAGAACTGTAGGGCAAGTATGGTGATTTTAAAGGGATAGTTCACATAAAAAGGAAAATTATGCCATTTGCTCAGCTTCATTTCATTCCAAACCTGTATGTATATTTCTCCTCTGTGGAAGACAATTTTTCACCATACTAACCAAAAACAAGCAATCCATTTAGCTCATGCGAGGGTAGTCTCGTCTAAATGCTGCCAATGGGGCAAAGATGATCTATTTACAGCCTCAGACAGGCGGCTACAGTTGAGCAAATCTTGTCTGGAGGCCATTGCGTTGGCACTGAAAAAAATGGATATGCAAGTCATGCAGAAGAAAAAAGTCATGAGATCGTTTTACCATGCTTTTAAATCAGGCGATTTGGTAACAGATGAAGAGGAAAGGATCATTGATATATAGGGACAATTTGGCTAAAGAATATTATACCATCCCAATGTACAAATTACAATACGTGCTTCCTTTTCAACAAGACATTGACTGTACCTGTATATTTTTGGTCATTTTATCTAAAATACTTGCTTGCTCTGCAAAGCTAGGATAAGTATTTGACATCCGATCAGAATCCATCCGACTTTGACAAGCTTTAGCATTTAAAGCAGCAGGAGACACAACTGCAGTGCATGATTAAAATAAATAGTAAATTATCATTCATTGGTTTGGACACTAAGGGCCAGATTTACTAAATGGGGCAAATTAGCAAGAGAACTCAATTACAAAAAAGCACAGATGGGAGTGTGAAGTTCTGCTTATGATCTACTGACGACTGTCAAATGAAAGAACACAGACACAACCGGATCATTTCCATAATGACAAACGGAATCTACCAAAAAGAGTCTGGTTTAAAACATGCTGCTTTGGGGGGTGGTAAAGAATGGTGTAAACTCCAGTAAATTGACGAGCACACACCTTAGTAAATCACCTTGGGTGATTCATTTAAATACTCTCTGTCTATAAATTTTGCGAGTCCAGCCACAAAAATAACCATATCCATGCCTTTTCAGCGCTAATTGTGTGTCTTTAGTAAATCCTGTCAGTCGTTTTTAACACCAAAAGAGGGTTTGCGCTTTCGCAGGCTGTTAGAAAGTCTGGAAAATGTTATATAGTTATAGTAATCGTTCTTTATGTGAATGGGCCTTACAGCAATAGTGGTTGACTGATATTTATAGGGCACATTTATTGAAAAACATTTTTTTTTTTTTTTTTTAAAGTTTGATTTACTATGTAGACTTGCTTTGCCCATCCGAATGAATGACACCAGAATGCGGAGTTTAGCCAATCATGAAAGAGATTATTCATATAGAAGTTTTAAAATCTCAGTTGTTAAACCTCATTTGCAACTTATTTACTTCAGTAATCTGTCACATTTTCAAGTAAAACAGCTTATTCAATAAGGGAAAAAAACAAGTCATGAATCATGATTGTATCCTTTTAAAAAGGATTAGATCGTGATGGAATGCTTATTAAATAAAGTAAATAGACTCAATTTTGTTTTCATATTGACATTTAAGGCAAAGTAGCAAAACTACAACTTGTTTGTGGTGCATATACGCCTTAAGTGGACTTCTGGGAAACGCATAACATACTACAGAAGCGCTGAATATGGACCATTAATAATGGTTAGATGCTGAATGATATTATACATCATATTATTCCACATTAGCTGCCGGTTTCAGTTGGGCTTGTTCTCGCTGTGGCTCAGAGTTGGGTTGAATTCACAGCGCACCTCTGCTGTCTGCCTCTTAATGCACACCAGGGAGGCTTTAATTAATGTCTTTGTGTGCACTTTGGACTGCCGAGGCCATTGATAATCTATCTCTCTCTCTCTCCATGGCAATACATTATCTAAATGCATTTTGCGCTGACAGGGTGTCTGCTGTGCATAAGCACCTGTCCTGAATCGAGAAGCATTTAAGTAGTTGCAAAAAAAACAGATATACTGATTCCATTTGTCGGCGTGATATTGTAAATTGTGGTTTAATGCGTTCAGAGCTTGTTTCTGTGAAAATTGTGGAGTTTGAATGCGGGAATTTTTGAAGATTTATACTATGGCTGTTAACGCGTAGCGGTTCAATTAAAATCCTCAACACTGTTTGTTCAAAGCATCAGCTCTCTATTGAAATAAGCACCTGCTCTTTTTAATCAAGTTGTTGAATGTTTGACTATAATGACTAAATTTTCTCATCCGCCCTAAACAAGCAGTACAAAGGCACCGATCGATCGCATTAGTAATGTAATCGGCTCTGTATTGTGCTTTATCTCTGCAGTCTGTAAGCCGGGCTTTTACCGATCAGCTCTTCAGACCAAAAGCTGCAGTAAATGTCCTCCCAGAAGTTTCACTAAGGTGGAGGCTTCCACCTCCTGTCAATGTGAGCAGGGATACTACAGGATCGAATCGGACCCGGTCAACATGGCCTGCACAAGTAAGTGCCACCGCTATGCGCACCATATTTTGTATAATGTCTGTAATTCAGTCGTGATACTGTATCATCTTGCAGAGCCCCCTTCAGCACCACGAAACGCCATCTCCAACGTGAACGAGACCAGCGTCTTCTTGGAGTGGACCGCCCCGGAAGAGACAGGCGGACGGAAAGATGTTCGATACAACATCCTGTGTAGTAAGATCAGCACAGATTCGGGCCACTACGAGCCGTGTGGAAGCCACGTGCGATTCCTCCCCCTGCGGACGGGTCTGAGGAACACCTCCGTCATGGTCGTGGATCTCCAGGCTCACACCAACTACACCTTTGAGGTAGAGGCTGTGAACGGGGTGTCGGAACTCACTGCCCCTTTGCGTCAGTATGTCTCGCTCAATGTCACCACCAACCAAGCTGGTGAGTAGATTCGTCCCTCTGGAATTGTTCCCATTACATGTCTAAGACTTACATGACAGAGTTCATACTGCCTGCTAGAGCATTTTCAATCCATTTAACTAGTACAGTGTGACATATATCAGAGTAAAACAAATTTTGCAGCTGTAAATTATGTAGAGCGGGGATATGTTTGATCCTTAAAGGTACAATACGTAGGATTTTTGCAGTAAAATATCCAAAAATCACTAGGCCAATGTTATATATTTTGTTTAGTTGATTTTTTACAATATCCCAAATGTTTCCAATTATTTGTAAATCGTGAGAAAATTGCGATTTTAACCAAGGAAACGGGGCGTGTGAGCAGGGGTGAGGAGTCGCCAGTCAATGGCGTCATATCCGCGTTACCCCCGGTTTACGCCAGGTTTGCGCTCGCACTGATAGTAACCATGGCGACAGACGTTGACAACTGGGTTATGCCTGTAATGCCTAGCAGGACGCTCACGCTGTTGTTGTTTCGTTTAAACATTATGGACTATGGCAAGCAGACTTTGAGACAAAAAGAAACTAAATTGAAGATCAACATCTTTCGAGATGCCGAGAGCTCCACGTCCGCGACTAACTTCCACTCGACAGATTCAATTCAATTCAATTCAAGTTTATTTGTATAGCGCTTTTCACAATACACATTGTCTCAAAGCAGCTTTACAGAAAGTGCATTTCAGAAATGTACAAAGAAAAATACAGTTAGTTAATCATGTATAAATTTAGGCATAACATATCGCCGGTGTTTAGTCGTCTCTTCACAGGCGTCGAGTCGTCTCTCACAGGCGTTTAGTCGTCTCATCACAGGTGTTGGGGCATCTGAAGTCTTCGTGAGAGGCTGGATACAAACTGGAGCTGACGAACGCTATTTACCTCGGGACTAGCGTCCCGAGATAACAGCAGAAAGACAGATGGGAAATAATTAGCATAGCTGATGTTTATAATATTAATGCATTCGAACTGATTCAGAAGTAGTATAAAAGGTAAGCATTAAGTGAATCCTCGGTTAAAGAGATGCGTCTTTAATCTAGTTTTAAACTGGGACAGCGAGTCTGAGTCTTGAACAATATCAGGAAGGCTATTCCAGAGTCTCGGAGATAAATGTGAGAAAGCCCTCCCTCCTTTAGTAGACTTAGATATCCTAGGAACGACCAGAAGCCTCGAATTTTGTGATCTTAAAGAGCGGCACTCCATAGTCTACTGATGTTATCTTTGATTTTTCCCCATTTAAACAGACGAAATGGTAACGGTCTGACAAGTACGATCTAAACCAGCTTAATGCCTGTCCCTGAACACCAGTGTAGTTTTGTAGTCGATCTAAGAGTATTTTATGATCTATAGTGTCGAACACAGCACTAAGATCAAGTAGAACTAGTATTGAGATACAGCCTTGGTCAGAGGCTAAGAGTAAATCATTTGTAATTTTAACTAGCGCAGTTTCTGTGCTATGATGCGGTCTGAATCCCGACTGAAATTTTTCATAGATATCATTTTCTTGCAAGAAAGAGCACAATTGAGCGGACACAATTTTTTCTAGTATTTTAGACATAAATGGAAGATTTGAGATGGGTCTGTAATTTGCTAGGTTATTTGGATCTAATTGCGGTTTCTTAATGAGAGGTTTTATTACTGCCAGCTTGAATATTTTTGGAACGTGACCTAAAAATAAAGACGAGTTAATAATATTGAGAAGAGGCTCTTCCACTACAGGTAACACTTCTTTAAGTAGTTTAGTGGGTATTGGATCTAATAAACATGTTGTTGGTTTAGATGCAATGATAAGTTTATTTAGTTCTTCCTGTCCTATAGTTGTAAAGCGGTGTAGTTGTTCTAGAGGGGCCATAATTGAGGCCGAGTCATAAGACACCATAGAGGATTGTACATTTACAATAGTGTTTCGGATGCTTTCTATTTTCTCATTGAAGTAATTCATAAAATCATTACTACAATATTGTAACGGAATATTTTGCTCTGGAGATGTCTGATTATTTGTTAGTCTAGCCACGGTGTTAAATAAAAACCTTGGATTATTTTGGTTATTTTCTATTAGTTTGCGGATATGCTCAGCCCTGGCTGATTTTAGAGCCCTTTTATAACGTGACATACTGTCTTTCCACGCGATTCTGAAGACCTCTAAATTAGTTCGTTTCCATTTACGCTCTAAGTTACGAGTTTCTCTCTGATAGCATGCGTAGCACTGTTGTACCATGGTGTTTTAGTTTTCTCTCTAACCTCTTTTAATCTAATTGGTGCAACAACATCTAGTGTACTAGAGAAAATGTTGCTCAAACTGCTAGTCATTTCCTCTAGTTCATCTGTTTGTTTGGGTTTACTGAGCAGCTGAGATAGATCAGGTAAGCTATTTGAGAATCTATCTATAGTGGTTGGAAGGATTGTTCTGCCTGGTCTATAATGTGGTGCAACATGACAAATTTCAGCAGTGCGTATTATGCAAGTTACCATGTAATGATCAGTGAGATCGTCACTTTGCGGTATAATATCTATATCGGTTGGATTGGTTCCATATGATATAATTAAATCTAGTGTATGATTTAGACGATGAGTGGGACCACTGACGTTTTGCTTCACCCCAAAAGAGTTTAATAGATCTGTAAACGCAGCCCCTAACGCATCATTTGTATTATCTACGTGTATGTTAAAGTCGCCAATAATTATTGCTTTATCGACATTGACCAATAGGTCTGAGAGAAAGTCTGCAAAATCTTTTAGGAAATCAGCATATGGCCCTGGAGGTCTATATATGGTAGCCAAGGCTAGAGATAATAAGGATTTCTTTCTTACATCTAAGAGCGTAACATTTAGCACAAGTACTTCAAACGAATTAAACCTATGACAAGTTTTCTGAGTAACATTAAGAATATCTCTATAGATTGTTGCAAACACCGCCGCCACGACCGATCAGACGGGGCTCATGCTTATAACAGTATCCTGGTGGAGTAGACTCATTTAGACCGAAATAATCATTTGGTTTAAGCCAGGTTTCAGTAAGGCACAGAACATCGAAATTATTATCTGTGACCATTTCATTTACAATAACCGCCTTAGGTGTGAGCGATCTAATGTTTAGAAGACCTAGCTTTAGAAATTGTTTTTGTTCACTGATATTTAGATTTTCTGGTTTAATTACAATAATATTCTTGCTAGATCTTACAGTAGATTTGTTGTTTGGCTTCACTAAGCGAGGAATAGACACAGTTTCTATATAATGTTCTACATTGGTACTTATATCAATTAAGTTGGGACAGCAAAGACTATGATTTGGACTTTGACTTACTAGTCAGATGGTGTGTAGCGCCTGACAGAGACGCGAGTGTTGCATGTACTTTATTAGACAGATGAGCAAATGTACATAAAACTAATCAATGTTATTTAGTTCAACATGATGAAATGTTAGAATATGATCTGTATGTTATTCTAATGTTGATCTAGCTTACTTAGTCTCATACAGCCAACAAACAACCCAACTAACAACATTCAACACACTCAAATGCTGTTTAGCGTGATAGTGTAACTGTTAGAGCAAGTAAAACAGCGCTGCGTTACCTCAAGTTTCATTCCTCTAATAAACTGACCTGAGTATTAATGGGCTCTATGCACGGCGGTATTTCCGGTGAAGGGTTAAGGATGCTCGATAACTTCCGCCGATTGTAGAGTCCAATACAATACCAAGAATTTATATTGAATTTTATACTCCATGGTTATACTAAAGAAACGTTAGTCACAAAAACAGACAAAAAAGACACCCCTCATTGTGTTTATGCTTCTTTTTAAATTTATATTAAATAAACATAACTATATATAAAATTACATCTAAACATATGAAAGTTTCGTTTCAAAGACGGGAGGACAGTACATTTTGAAGACTCTGCCATAATCCCGTTTTCCTCGGTTTTCCTCCGCTTTAATCTCCCCAACCGGAAACGGAAGAGCATCCTTGCGTCAAATGCGGAACTTATGCGTGCATATAGCCTATTCAGCACTTGCGTGTAGTTCAGTAAAATGAAATGTCTTTATTCCTTTATATCCGCGGGACTGGCGTTGCGTGTGGCGCTGGTATACGTCTAGCAATCGCTGCTTCATATCACAGTCATGTTAAAAACATCAATGTTTTCACTCATCCATAAAAGATTCATCAGCTTGACGACAAGATCCATAATTCAGCTTAATGTGGAATATAATTCATCAATATACGCCTTTGTTATTGTAAGAGGTTAGCGACCCCTGGTCGCGAAAAATCCTGCATATTGTACCTTTAAAGGTATATACATTTATATACTGTTCACACAACACCGCTTTCAACTAAAAACGTAAAACTTTTTATGCGTTTTGGCCGTTCGTTTACACGACAACAGCGTTTTGGGTGCCTGAAAACGCACACTTGAAAACGGTTTCTGTGTAAACAGCAAAAACGTGAATCTCTGAAAACGATGATGTCATGCACATGCATATTACGTGTTCAGTCTATAGTGTTCCATCGCCATCTAATGGTCTGGCAGCAGAATACAGCGTTTTTAGGCATTTTCGCTGATCCGTGTGAATGGGGATTGTTGTAACAATGGTGTCGTCTGTACGCGGAAAACTCAAAGGAAAAACTTCTCCGTTTTAAGCATATCTGTAGCAAGGTTAGATGTTGTGGGAAGAAGGAGGCGGGAACCGGCTAATATTCGAAAACTTTAATAAACGTAAAATAAACAAATACAAAATGAAAGTAAAGACAGCAGCCCCTCATGGACGACAGCTGTCACATATAACAAAACACAACATAAATCCAGGCCTGATCCTCCCTCGTTCTCCAGTGTCGTCGCTCCTCGTTTATGCTTCCGCTCCCCGTCGCGCAGGTGTCGCTCATTATCAGTCACGCCACCGACCTCACGCCGTTCTCTCACGGCCCTCGTCCTGCTCGCCACAATATCATTGTCATGTAGTATCCATAGAAACACTGGGAATAAACAAGGTATTTAACAAGACACAGGTGAAACACATGAGTGCAAATCAAAAAATCATGGCAACAGAAGAGCATGAACAAAGAAAACACGGAATACTGTGAAAACAGTAAATAAGTAAATTATTCTCTAAATAAGAATACATACAGTAAGAAAACACAGAATAACAGTGACCTTTAAACATGTCTTCTGCGTCCATTGCGTAGTTTTTACTTCCTTTTTGGCCTAAACTTTTTCATGTCAATATTTCTACCTTGCGTTGTTTCGCTAAGTGTGTAGTGTAAATGCAGATATTGGATATAGGTTACTTTTAAAAGAAGACGACACCTGGTCGTAAAAAAAAAAATAATAATAATAATCAAATATAGTAAAAAAAATAATATTTTTGAAAAAAATATGTGGGAAAAATTAGACCTGCAGTGTAAATACGGCCTTAAATAAACGTCCTACTAAAGTGGATATAAAACCTTTTTTTCCAATATAAAGAAACTTTTGTGCAATGGAAAGATTAGGGTAACTGTTAAAATATCTTCATGGAACATGAATGTCAATAAAAAAATCAAGTGTCAAAAAAAGAGTGTACAAAAAAAAAACAGTTGAGATATTAAACAACATAAATGAGTTTTCCTTTCTACAGGGTGATATTATTGGTTAATCTCATTTCCCCCACCCACATGACCTTGTTTATATTATTAAAAAAAGAAAATTATTTCAGAGATGGTGAATGTTATTACATTTGAAAGAAAAATCATGAAAATGTAGAATAATGTGCACAATAATACCTGAATTAAATAGAGTAAATCCTTATAAAGGAAAATTTCATTACTTGTTGCCTTTAATGTGATAAAAAAAAATAGTTTACTGTAAACAGCAGGTATTTCTTATACTCTTTGACCAGTCAATGCACCGCACTTATGTCATTTCCATGATTGTCATGTTATCTCTTATTCACATATATAAAAAGGCGGCTAACAAGGGTAACTGGCACAAACCTTTGAAATTCAGTGGCACCTCTCTTGACTGCCATTGACTTTTCATTAGGCTAATGATGACCCTAATGGACACTGAAGCGTAATCTGCTTTATCTGTAAGCGGGTCTGTAATTGCTGGGGATTGCCCAAAGACAGCGGGGTGGGGACTCCTGTGTGCCCCTAATGAGTGCGTGTGTGTGTGTGTGTGTGTGTGTGTGTGTGTGTGTGTGTGTGTGTGTGTGTGTGTGTGTGTGTGTGTGTGTGTGTGTCGTGGAAGTGTTAGTGTTGATAAGGCACTTTTGAAATGAAGGATTTCGCGTGAGCCGAGTGGAGGTTGCAGTGGAACGCTCTGCGGTCGGGATAATCCGCTCGGTCGATGTGTCGAGTAGCGGTCATGTTTAATGTGAACTGGATGGCTGGAGGCTAAGCGAGAGGTTTGGCTGGAGTTCTGAGACCAGATGTGCTCACAAAGGTGCTTTACCGTCTGAACGTGAATCGCTATTGAAATATTGAGGGGGAATTCAGGCTTCCACTGTGTCGACTGACTGAAAATCACTTTTCCATTATCTTGCTTTTGTCTTCCCTCGTTTGAAGCACAGCTCTTTTTGAAGATCTTTTGTAGGCCAGCATTCAAAGCGAACACATTCTGGGATATTCCTGTACAGTACATTACATGTATGTCTTAAAGTGCTCCTAATATGAAAGTGCCCCTTTTTCAGATATTACCTTTCATGTAGTGAAAGTGAAAGTGAAAGTGAAAGTGACACGTGATGGCCAAGTATGGTAACCCATACTTGGAATTTGACCTCTGCATTTAACCCATCCAAGTAAGTGCACACACATTAGGAGCAGAGTAGTGAGTAGTGAACACACACACACACTGCAAACGTGAATACACACACCCGGAGCAGCGGGCAGCCCTGAGTGGCGCCCGGGGAGCGATTGGGGTTAGGTGCCTTGCTCAAGGACACCTCAGTCATATTCCTGCCGGTACTGGAATCGAACCAGCAACCTTTGGGTCACCAGTCCAACTCTGTTACCATTAGGCCATGACTGCCCCATGACCCAGTCTGTAGTGTGTAATAGGGCTGTTTGTTAATGTAAAAATGTCTGCAAAGTGCAGATAATTGGAGTTATTGTCTCTCAATAGAAATAACTGATTCTGAACTGCCTGAAATTGAGTCAAACCTTACTTCCTATGTTGGTTTGTAACTAATTTGCATAATGACAGCATATGGTCTTCATTGGCTGCCCACAAACAAACACTGTGGTTGTAGCTGAGGCATGGAAGAGTTTGATTTGTGTTGTTAACATGTCGAGAATACACTGTTTTCTGTGCTGTGAATGCAAATCCACTTCGCTTCCAAAAGATGAGGTCCCGTGCTAGAATCGATGGAGTAAAAGTTACGCCAACGTTACTGTTCATATCACTGTGTATCAAGTGATGAGGAAGATCCAGAGCTTCTGTAAGCAGAAGACCAATCAGAGCAGATTTGACCAATCACAACAGACTGGGTCATCTGACCAATCAGAGCAGACCAGGCTCTCTGAAAGAAGAGGTTTATCACTGTAAATTAATAGTTTTTTTTTTTTTTTTTTTTTGACATGCATGCAAACATGTTGTAGGGGACCTTCAAAACAAAATTAGGCAATAAATATAGCATAACTGGGGCATTTTTAAGAAAATAAATTGAACAAAAAAACTAACAACTTTGATTGAAGTTGGAGATAATTTTGGTTTTTCATAACCTAATAATATAATTGTTCTTATTGTTAACTAAAACTAAAATTATTTAAATAATTAATTTGATTTGAAATTAAGCAAAAAGAAAGTATTATATGAAAAACTTGAACTTAAAACAAATTGAAATAAAATTGTATATTTTGCCTTGGCAACTAACTGAAAAATGTTTTAAGTTAAAATATTAAATTTCTAAAACCAACCAGGAATAAATAGTTTTTTTTTGTTAGTTAAAATTGACTAATAGAAATGACAAAAGCACACAACAAACTTACTCAAACTTAATTAAAAAAGTAAAATAAAACTGAAAAAAGCTAAATAAAAATATAAATAAATAATATAATCATTTATAAATATACTAAATTAACATGAATTGGATTATTTAAAACTGGCAGTTTTTATATAATTTTCTAGGTGTCTGTTAATTTTTTTAATGTAAATATTTCTAATCTAAATGTTTCAAGCAAAACAAGTTTTAATTGTCAGTTTAGAAGTACCCCCAATTCCTGAATTGTTCTGTTTGTCTTATCATATGCCAAAATAATATAGTAATAACATAAAGTTATTATGTACATATTAAAGTTATAATAAGCCTGCAATGCCCTTTTTAAATAAATACAGTCTCAGATTACAACACAAACATGTTTAATTGTTAATTGTATCTTTTTTTTTTAAGTTACAGAAACATCAAGGTTCTGGATAACAGGAATTACATCAAATGAAATGTAATGCTACTGGCTGTAGTGTTGGCCAATCAGAATATGTTTTCCCTGTTGAGTGTTGTGCCAATCAAAGCAGTGCTAAACAGTGACCTATAAATCAAGATATGAGTACAGAGGTGTACCTCAGGCTCACAGACCCGCAGCACAGCAGCGCAATAACAGGCGCAGGTGTTGCAGGCGTAAAACATTTATTTCCACTTTGCGTAATCCATTATCCTAAACTCTCAGGCCTTTTTTTGCAACCTTTACGTACAAAACACCGCATTGTAATTTAGGGAGAAATATTTAACATAATATCTGTGCCTATTTCCGTGCCGATGCATCTCTGTCACAAAAGCACAGCAGATGCGCTTACAGAAACAGTCTTAGGGTGCTAATTTATTTCACCAGGGCTGTGAGGGGTACAGTATTTCCCCCTGAGGAGACGACTTCAGCATCTGCTCAGCTCATTAACTTACTCTCAAATCAACAGAGGAATTATGCTCTTTAAAACACTATTAATTATGACAAGCAAAATGATCATTTCTGCAGCACAAGGCGAGCTGCCACGCGCAGTCAACAAGGCTTGTGTGCGGAGCGTTAGCACGCTAACGCGGATCTTTACAAAGATGCAGATTATATAAATTCTGTTTTTACTTCTGAAGTGGGGAGATTTTTAGAACTGGAAGCAGGTTGATCAAATGCTCGCTAATTTCCAGCATTTTCGAGCGAGCGGGATTTCAAAACAAACTGAATAGTTTGCAGGTGCCAGCGATTAGCGCTTAGCATTGGCATGCCTCTCAAGTGCTCTCCCTGATAAATGTCGACAGACGCATGAGTGGAGACATTTGTGGAGCTCTTTTTTTTTTTTTTTTGGCGAATTATTTTGTGAGCCTTTTCTCATTGACGGCTGAGTACATGAAGTATCATTTTGAAAAGAGTTGTGACACTAAGTATTCTCAAAGCCTCTCAGCAAAGCTCTTCTGGCAAGCGGCTGTGGGCACTTGTGCTTTACTAAACTCCACACATCCGTTTGAGTCTCTGCAGATGGTGTCCCGGCCACTAGTAGGGATAACTAACTAAAAGTTGCAACACAACAAACTTTCAATAGTTTGATAGCCATCTTTAAAATAGTCTAGCTTCCCATTAGCATGCTAATTTCAACTAGTAGTGTGTCAGTACAGTATATTGTGCATACAGCTTTACAGTCAAGCAAACTAATAATCAGCATCTCATGTACAATGTTAGAAATTCATGTTCATATTAATTAATTGGTTTGTTTGGCCAGATCATGTAAAGGTATTTATTTATAAAAAAAAATAAAATAAAAAAATCATCCTTTTGGTTAGCTACAGTATGTTTTGTTTTTAGCCTGTGGCTACACTTCTACTACATTGTCAAAAGATTAGCTTGACTATAGTTTGACTACTTTAAATGAAGTTTGTAGGTACAAGCTACTCATAAGTTTCAAAGTATCTCCCCAGCTCTGAAGTAATTTAAAGCTTTGATTTAACTTTATCTGATTTAAAAATAAATAAATAAATGTTAATGAGAGAGTGCCAAAAAAATCCCTCATCCAAACCCTGGATTTCCAAACCATGGACCCTGGTCATCACAAAAAGTCTGGATTATTATTTTTTTATTCCGTGGCGAAGACAAGCTTCCATAGAGGACTCGCCAGAGTCAAATAATATTTATTAGATATTTTGTCCCTCAAACTACATTCATCTGCACAGAGCTAAAACACAACCAAAACAATGTTCTTCTGCAAGAAACATATTGTATACTTGTAGGATAATTCCGGTACAACGGGTTTAAAAGTGCCACAGTCAAGCTCAATAACTTTAAAGGATAATTCCTGTATTTAGCACTTTGAGTCTATTTTCTAGTTTGTTTTGGATGAACTAGAGTGGTGGACACAGAAATGTTGACGATGGGTCCTGTCTCGACTTTTTGACTCTTTTAGAATCGCCTCTGAGCGCTTCAGAGTGGCTGTCTATGGGCATGCACAAACATGTGCTTAAAACAACCCTTAACGTTCATTTTCAAAACTGTGCAACTCACCGAGTGGTTAGTGGTGTTCGTTGATGATCCAAAACAAGTAGCGTAGCGAAATACAGTTTCTGTCGTGTTTTATTGCACGAGTTATTGCAATGAGTCCTCCAACAGAAATCATGCGATTTTACAAAACGGCAAATAAAACATTCATTTGTGAATAGTTCTTTCAGAAACCACCAACCCCTAACTTGTTAACATAAGTGCATAATAAAAAATAAATAAATAAGAATAAGATATAATTTAAGATTTATTGTCTGAAGATATATAAAAATTACTTCTATTTTAGACGGTATTGCTTCTCAAGCACATGTATCAGTCTAATTTGTTGTTCAAGTTGATATTTCTTTTAATGGAAATCGAGACAAAATGTTTTGCGTTGTCCTAGAATGTACGCTTCTTTCTAGCCAGATGCTATATATAAGAGCAGATATGTTTGGCAAATATAAGATTGTATTTCGTAGCTAATAGTTCTCAGGCCAGGCCTCCGGCTGCATGGCACAAGAGTCTGTTGGCAGGAGTTATATATCTCAGGCCTGGATTTGGCCGACGGGCCGCTCGGCTCTGCCAGGGGTTTTTCATCTTGCTTCTCGGCAGGGCTCCCCAAACAACACTTGTTTACAAACACACGGCCTGTCGAGATCGTGGTGTTGGCATCGATCCGGGGCCGGAGCGGAGGAGAATGACCTTTCTTACCCAGATGAAAACCACAGCCCGGCATGCTAACTTCAATCAAATTACATGCAAATATCCGCTTGGAAGATTTCGCCTACACAAAAAAACAATATTGCCTGGAGTGGCTGTGGATTTGCCAGGAAGTGATGCGGTTTGACAACTGCGATTAAGCTAAAGCGACTCGTCTGTGTGAAGCAAAAGACTAAAATAGTTCTCTTCAGGAGTTTGGTGTGGAAGTAGTGACATTTCTTGCTGTTTCGTGTTAGCGATTCCACGACTGGCACTGATATCGAGCAGTTTCCGAGTTTAAGAAATCTCACACTAGATGAAGGCAACACTTCCCATTTGGAGGCATTAATCCGAGTGCTATCATCACACTTCTCCTGACACGTTTTCCCAGAGATCTTCCATCTGTTAATGAACTGAGAGCGGGACCTTTGCACTGGGAGTTGTCAACGGTGACAAGATCTTTTGCATGTTATAGTATTTTGCAACTCACTGTTTGGCAAGTGTTCTGAATCTTTGGCCTTTTGGTCATTTTCAAGCTGTGAAATAAACACTGTCTGGATTTATCACATTTAGATGGTCCACAATTTACTCAGCGAAGCATGTTAGATGAAACTAAAAATAGGGCTATGAAACTTCACACGAAGGAAAGCTGTACTTCTGTTGTGTTGGCGTTATATGAAGTATTCTATGCCAAATCTGCACATTTGTGTTGCATTCCTGTGTTGATTCTGGGGCAAGATCCGTGGAATTGGATTAAATGGGTTTTAAACTCATAGATAAATGAAAGTAGGATCAAATTATTCCAAAATTTATACGTTGAAAAGCTGTAATTTGGGACATGTCATGTAATTTTACAGAAAAAATTCTGTTAAATGTAATGTTTTTGGAAGTGAAAAATATCATGTGATCTTTTGCTGTAAGTTACAGTGAAACTTAGCTTATAGAAAAGCTGATTCATCGTGTGCATTTCTCTTTATTATTTATTATTATTATTATTATTATTATTATTATTATTATTATTATTATTATTTTATTATTATGGTGGCTTTCAGTATATAAGGGTATAAGAAACTTTTTCAGTTAATGAAATATACAGTTTCTTCAGAAGATTTGGATCTAACCATTATTTTCATATGGATTATTTTTAAGAGGTACATTTATATGAAAATGTTGTTTGGACTTTTAATGGATGGACAAAAATGATCAGAAAATATTTTGATTTTTTACAGTATTCATTCTAATTTTGGTTTTAGTAACTTTGTGTTTTTGTCATTTTCATTTACGAACTTCCTCTGCAAAGTGAGTAAACATAATAAGTAACACACCAAATTGGCTGGTGATTCGACAGCGTTTCCCGCCACAGCTGATTTTTACCCGCATTTGGTGGATTGGCAGGTGTTAATTTCATGTGTGTGCGTGTGTGTGTGTGTGTGTGTGTGTGTGTGTGTGTGTGTGTGTGTGTGTGTGTGTGGTGTGTGTGTGTGTGTGTGTGTGTTTATATTCTCACTCTGTCATACTTCATGACTATTTTGATGGATCCCCTGCTGATGTTTTTGTGTCGTGCCATCACCAATATAGATCAAAATTCCCTGTGCTGACCTTAAGGATTATTGAGAATCAATAACTCAAAGGGCCGCGTCTCCCGCTTGACTGAAAGTCAAACATTTAACAGGCTGCCGGAGCGTTTAAGTGGCCCATCTACCCTCCACAATACCTCTCTTTCCCTGCAGGCCTGCAGATCAGGTTGCCATAGTATACCATTTCAGGCTTTTAAGATAGGAATGATTACAGTTTTGTCTGGGCAAAAAGGATACAGTTACTCTTTGTTTGGGAAAGAGAGGATGGGGGGAAACACTTTTCTTTGCTTTCCTATGGTGGGGTTCTATTGAGCTATTGGATCAGCGCTTGAAGGATCGGCCAAAGAACTTAAACGCGTTTTATCTCTAGGACACAGTCCGACACTTCTTTTGAGGAATATAAAGCCGGGTTTGATTTCACCGTTTCACTTATAGACAGATAGGGGCTTTTTTCTCATATAAGACACTTCACACACAGTAGAGAGAGAAGGAGAGGGAACTTGGAAGATGAACAACTGAATTTAAAGTTTTAGTTTACTGTAAGTTTTATGTGAATATTCTACATAGGATGTGTGTTTTACATTATGATCTTTTCTTATAGTTCGTACATCGCAACAACAGAGTAATTAACTTGTAACAGTTTCAAGTCTGGCTCAAAATTATATAGTATACAGTGGCCACAAATATGACATGCGTATGACACTTTAGGCACAGAATAAGACCATTCCAAGTATGTATAATACATAATTCATCATTATGTTGTTCCAAACTCTTCAGACTTTCATTCATATTATTTTTAATATTCTCTCACCATTCTTTCCACATTCATTGAAGTCTACAGAAACCACATTTTCAAGCTTAAAAAAGTACATAAAGACCTCATAAAGGAATGAATATAAAGCATTTTAATCCAAATCTTCTGAAGAACGTAATTGATGTAATGAAATGGACATAGCAGGCAGGATAAGAGATTGGGGGAAACGAGGTGAACCTAGTCAAAGTCCCTTTAAGACCAGTCATTTCACTCGGCGGCCATCTTTGAAATGTGCAAGTGTAGCTCCTATCTCTTTGAATGGGGAAACATCACTTTCTTCAAAACTGTTCGCCAAGCTTTCGATTACATTTCATATTTAAAATCACCAATGGATTCTGACAACAACTGTCTCATACATTTTGTTTCTAAACGCTCGACTAATCATAGAAAACTTTTGGTTATCTTCCTCTATCATCTTCTTGTTCTGTGTAATAAAGCAAGATTCCTCGACTCCATCTTCCCCATCCTGCACCCTGAAAACAAATATAGCCATTTCATACCATGCATTATAGTGATTTTAAGATAGAAAAAAATGAATCATGAAATCTGTTTAATACTTCATTTAGAAATGTCAAGCCACTCTTGCCACTTACAGTTTGAACTCCATTTGAATTGTGCAACTATAATGTAACACTGTGAGTTATTGTGAGTAGTATCAGACAAACTGTTTTATAGGCAAATGATATAAACTATAAAACAGTTTAATGCGTGTTCAGAGTGATGGAAGGAGGTAAATCACGACAGATTTCCCCATGCATTATTTTGTCCGCAATAATTAGGTTAGACTAAAATGAAAGTACATCATTGCCGGAATCCACTTTCAGAGCGATTTCTCAAAGCAATCATCTAGTTAAGAAGAAAGACATTCTCTCTGATTGTCTCCATCACTGAAGTTTAGAATATTTCACATTTCTCAATTGCTTTTTTGCTCTGAACAGTTTGAATCACATGCAAGTAATTAGCACAATGTGATATCTTCATTTAATTAGAATTGCTAAGGGGATGGACTTATCAAACATAACTCTCAAACATATAGACTCAGAAACTTTCAAATGACAATTACTGCACATTGCATCAGGACTTCACTGCATCACGCAAGAAAAGACATTTTCTGCCCGATTTGATGAAAAATTGTAAAGTGAGATGTAACTTTGTTCCCAGCTCCGTCTCCTATAACCGTGGTGAAGAAAGGAAGACGGCGAAGAATAGCATCACTGTGTCCTGGCAAGAACCCGACCGACCCAACGGCATCATACTGGAGTACGAGATCAAGTATTTTGAGAAGGTAAATATTGCATGGTGTAAAGATCACATTTTTCCTTAAAACAAAGAAACTATAATATACAAAAGAAAAAAATATGAAATTTTCTAAACTTTTTTTTTAATACAACCTGATGATCATGATTTACAGCTTGGTTTGAGAATGTTTTAAAATACATCAATGGCCCAGAAATCTGACCTTGAGTTTGTATGGTCAAATAACACAAATTTACTTACATTTGATTATTGACCTAGAAAAAGTAAAGACTATTCCTTTTTTATTGTGTTTTGTTCAGTTTATGCTCTAACTAGGGCTGTCAGCAATTCAAATTTGTAATTTAATTTATTACTTGATGTGCTGATTAATTAATCTAATTAAATGCAAATTAATTGCACATACATTTTGGCTGAAGAATTACCCCACAAAAGATCATCTAAAGTATTATTGTGTTAGATTAAAAAAAAGTACTGAATAGACATAAAAAGTAGCTGTAGAAAAAAAAGCTTTTTATGGAGCTGCATGTTTTTCACACAGACTTTAATGCAGCTCAGAGGTAGCATGGATATGACTGAAACAATACATGATGTGTTGCTTGGAGATGCACTACAGTTCTGCTTGTGAAATTAAGCAAAAACAGACAATATTGGGTCTGAAATTAAACAATATTAGCTTATTGTGTATTAAACTGTTGTATGAAGTCATAATCACAGGATTTTTCGTCTAGTTTTTATTCGTTGACGAAAATGTAAATAGTTTTTGTCACTTAAAATTGTTTTTTATTTAGTTATAGTCTCATTTTCGTAGGAAAATGATGGCGAAAATGAGCTGTGATTGCATGGAAAAGAAGGACCAGTATATCAGCCATACGCCTGTACAACAATGAAGTTGTGTGAACGATGACAGAATTATTCCTCTAATGAAGTGACGTTGCTGTTGAGCGTCTCAACAGACCTCCCCGCTGGCGACAACCCTCACAAAGCCTGAAACTAAATCCCTTCTCCAATCGCCATCTCTGATTGCCCCTCACCTTGCAGCATTTTCCGGCTGCTTTGTCGAGCCATTTAAAGACAGAATACGTCTGAAAACGAGCCTTAGCTCCTCATGACCTCAGTGTTTTGGACCGTTTCTGTGAAACACTGATACGATGCACTTAGAAAAAGAAAAAGCTATGACGCCCCACACCCGGTCAGATGAAAGCTAATGGACGGAGCACTTAACACAGGGCTTTAAAACAAAGCCAATGAAGACCATGAAAGCGATCCTCTCTACTGGCCCCAACACACACACTTTGCCATTCTCTCATGGGATGCAATGCCTTTATCCCTCTCTGACCGTTTTTGTCTTCTCTTGTCTTCTGCTGGCTCTATAGGATCAGGAAACAAGCTACACTATCATAAAGTCAAAGGAGACGGATGTTTTGGTGGACGGCCTTAAACCTTCCTCAGCATACATCTTTCAAATCCGAGCACGCACCTCTGCAGGCTACGGAGGCTTTAGTCGGCGCTTCGAGTTTGAAACAAGCCCTTACTGTAAGTGAAACAGGTTTTTTTTTGATGAGCCACATTCAAAGTCATTGTAAAATAACAATATATGCACTGTAAAAAGGAATTTGTTGAGAAAACAAGCCAACTTGATGCATTCAGATTTTAGGTTCTCTAAATTTTCTTAAATATTGCCTCTGTACCACTAATTTCTATTGTCAATTTGAATTTGTTTGTTCACTAAATGCAAAGTGCATCATTTAGCTGATTTGCTGTCGTAGCAATTACATATTTTCCAGTTTACAGCACCTTTAGAGTCATGCATGCTAAGAAGTGTTGCTGTTAGTTTGCACCACGCTTTCAGAAGCCCTCCCTCTTCCCCAGCTCCACCTGTATAGATCTGCTACAGGGGGATATTCGTGTATGTTACATGTGCAGCAGAAGCAGAATGTCTCACATGCTCACAGCAATGTCTGTGAAAGTATTGACAGTAGTAAGTCTCGGTACTTGGTCTGTAGCAGAAGCAGATCTATTCCTTCAAAACCAAATACATTAACATTGCCATATCCATTACCATGCCAATCTCTATTACCGTACCAATCTCACGAGAGTTGTCATGACAGAACAATAATCATATCAAAAGACATAACTTTTGGCCACTTCCATATAATCATGTTCCTAAATGAAATCTGTTGTTAACCTCAGTGTATTTATTGGCTAAATAAATCATTTTGCATTTATGAACAAATATTTTGTAAAAAAAAAAAAAAGAAATTAGTGAAATTAGTGACAAGCCCCTATATCAAAACTTTTGCGTTCTCCCAAGAACTCAAAAGGTTAGGAAGGGAAACGTTTCTCAGGGAGTCTGTCAGTCATATAATGCAGGTCTATGGTCACCACCTCAAAGAGCATGCACAGAGAAGTCCAAATTAAACATGATTTAATGACTCGTAAATGTAAGTACACATTGATGGCCTAAGACACGAAAAGAGTGGTTTGTGTGAGAAACGAACAGTATTTATATTTTTTTTACCTATTGTAAACACAGCCACGTCCAAGTGATCTTACGGCGCGGGCGCTTCGGTCTTTTCCGGAAAGCGCCGGAAGTGATCTCTCGGGCGTGTACGTCACTCACAACATTTTGTCCCAACTAGCTCAAAATAACTCAAAATATCTCATAAACTGGGAAATATATTTGTGCAAATCTACATGTTGGGGCATGTGTAATTATTGATGTTACCAGCAATTACTTATTCATGTAATAAAACACCACACAAGCTCTGCTGTTTTCTGATGGGCTCTCGGCCCTGCTCTCGGCTGCTCTTCTCTCTGCTCCAGCAGTAGCGGCCTCGACTGACCAGGGTCAGGTGCCCATCATCGCTGTAGCTGTTACTGTGGGCATCATCCTCATCGCATTGGTCACAGGTTTCCTGATGAGTGGCAGGTAAGAACCCGCCATAACAAAACATCCAACCAAGGTGAACGCGATTTCACCAAAGGCAACAAGGTCCAGATCTTTGTTTATCCTGGAACAACTTTACAATCAACCAATCAGATTTGAGGGAAAGGTTTACAGATTATGTCAAGTTTGGGCTTACATCCAGGGTTAGGAGCTTCTACATTAGTGTTATTCATTTCCCTTTGATCTTATGGGTAGGGTAAGGTTTATGGGTAGGGATAGAGTTTTTGTTTTTCCAGGATCAACAAAATATGTCTTACTCTCCAAAATCACAGTTACCTTTATTTGAAGGATAGCACAATCCAAAGCAAAACATTTGACAATGTTTGCCTTAAATTATGTGATATGGTTTGTTTTAAATAACAAGTAGGCTTCAAAAACGAATTGATAATAAAAATAATCAACTGTGATCATCGATTAATCGCATCAAGTAACGGTAATCCTGGGTATTCATAAGCTGGTATTTCACACTGTACATTCTTAACCCTGGGGAAATAATCTCATTTGCATATTTGCTGTGTCAGTCATTGATTGGAAGAATGCAGCATGTGACATTTGTTGGACATTAAATGTATATTTAAAATAAATATATATATAACTTGCACTTTATATAAATATTTATTGATATAATATATAAATATATATTGATATATTGATATAATATATAAAAAACGAATATAAATTGATTTAGCTGTCATGTATTAAGCTAGTCAAAGAGCTCCCAGAGGGAATTATCTACATCTCTGATCAGTCGTAGTTCTATAGTGGGAAAAATACTGCATGAAATATGTGCCTCCCACTTCTTAATGTAAACAGCGGTGGGAGATTTGTTTTCACGATCACAAAACACAATGGCAGAGCATGACGAGGAGCCAACAACAATATCCTGTTCCATACACGCTGTCCTATTCTGCATTTCAGGCACAGCATTTTAAAATGAGCCCGTAATGCTGCTATTGTCCTCACTGGTAGAGGAAACACACTGAGACACGTTCTGTCTATAATAAGCAGCACACACTTTTCCACAATTACCCTGGAAGTGCATTAGGTGTAGATTTAAATTTGTGTTCATCTTTTATTTGCTCTTATGAGATGTTATGTTTTATTAAAAAATATATATATATATATATATATATATATATATATATATATATATATATATATATATATATATATATATATATATATATATATATATATATATATATATATATATATATATATAATTATATATTGAGTTAAGTTTACAAGTGCACATTCGGTACCATTAAGCACAGTTATTTTTTTATTAGTGTTTTTGAATGTTTGCCAATTGAACATTACTGGCATTACTTCTTGGCAGGGCTAATCCAATGCTAACCTCAGAGAGTGTATTCTATGCCCTTACACTATTCACTATATACTCAACCATCTAGTGTGTGAATTTTATAAGGTATTTTGTCATCCAGGATGGGAGTCTCACAACCCCTTCCTCATCCAGTACGTTATTTAAGCTGCAACCTTTGAGTGCATGAAGTCTCCAACATTCTACACTTTTTTTTTTTTTCTGGAACATTAATTGCATCGAAGCACACTTTTTATTTTTGGGAATTTTCACTCGTCATACTATTTACTATGGAATGCCATAGAAGAGTGCACTTTCAGTCTGTCCTCACCCTTTACCCTTGCACCGAACTGCAACCTTTAATTCGATGGTGTCAACACCTCACTGAGATTGATGACTGGCACGAGAGGAAGACTTCAAAATCAGCCGGTGGAATTTCTTACAAACCTCAAGATTGCCACTTGAAGGGAAGTTGGAATTGTTTAAGCAAGGGTTAGGGTGTCTCTCAAGAGTGTAACGGTTTCAAGCAATTACCCTTAAAGTGTGTATCAGAGTATCATGAGGGCCACAGCCTTGACACTCACGTCACCTTTCATGTCACAGATGGTTTTGAAGAACGCTCTCCTGCAGGAAGCAATCAGGGTTGTTAATAGCCTTCTTGACCTTACTAGGTCAAGACTTATTCATGAATGAGCTGCAAGGGCACCATCGGAAGGCTATTACAGCAGGCTGTCTGGAGAACAGGGCTGTTAGTATAGCTGTCAGAGATCTGCGGTGATTTGAAGGTGATGGTGCAAGAATTTGGGGTTGAATCGAGGACAGTGGCTGAGAATAGGCCGCTTGGCCTCGCTTGTTAAAATATCACTTCATAATGGGATTTTTCACATACAGATATATATATATATATATATATATATATATATATATATATATATATATATATATATATATATATATATAAACTTAATGGGCCCTATTTTAACGATATAAGCACACTTATAAGCGCACTTTGTCCAAATCCACTTTTGCTAGTTTAACGACGGGAACAATGGTCAGCGCACCCGGCACATGGTCTAAAAGGGTCATCCCTATTTTCTTAATGAGTAATGTGTGTGTTTTTGGCGTAACATATAATAATCCAATTAGAGTCTCATCTCCCATTCCCTTTAAAAGCAAGCAGACCATCTACGGGACAAAGTGTACACGCGTTGTGGACCCGCATATAGGCACATATGGAGCGCAGTAAGTGTAGCGCAGTAAGTGTAGCGCAGTAAGTGTAGCGCAGGAAGTCTAGCGCAGGAAGTCTAGCGCAGGAAGTGTAGCGCAGGAAGTGTAACGCAGGAAGTGTAACGCAGGAAGTGTAACGCAGGAAGTGTAGCGCAGTAAGTGTAGTGCAGGAAGAGGAGCGCAGGAAGAGGAGCGCAGGATGTGTAGCGCAGGAAGTGTAGTGCAGGAAGAGGAGCGCAGGAAGAGGAGCGCAGGAAGAGGAGCGCAGGAAGAGGAGCGCAGGAAGAGGAGCGCAGGAAGAGGAGCGCAGGAAGAGGAGCGCAGGAAGAGGAGCGCAGGATGTGTAGCGCAGGAAGTGTAGCGCAGGAAGTGTAGCGCAGGAAGAGGAGCGCAGGAAGTGTAGTGCAGGAAGAGGAGCGCAGGAAGAGGAGCGCAGGATGTGCAGCGCAGGAAGTGTAGTGCAAAAAGTGGAGCGCAGGAAGAGGAGCGCAGGAAGTGTAACGCAGGAAGTGTAGCACAGGAAGTGTAGCGCAGGAAGTGTAGCGCAGGAAGTGTAGCGCAGGAAGTGTAGCGCAGGAAGTGTAGCGCAGGAAGTGTAGCGCCGGAAGTGTAGCGCAGGAAGTGTAGCGCAGGAAGTGTAGTGCAGGAAGTGTAGTGCAGGAAGTGTAGTGCAGGAAGTGTAGTGCAGGAAGAGGAGCGCAGGAAGAGGAGCGCAGGATGTGTAGCGCAGGATGTGTAGCGCAGGAAGTGTAGCGCAGGAAGTGTAGCGCAGGAAGTGTAGCGCAGTAAGTGTAGTGCAGGAAGAGGAGCGCAGGAAGTGTAGCGCAGGAAGTGTAGCGCAGGAAGAGGAGCGCAGGAAGTGTAGCGCAGGAAGTGTAGCGCAGGAAGAGGAGCGCAGGAAGTGTAGCGCAGGAAGTGTAGCGCAGGAAGTGTAGCGCAGTAAGTGTAGTGCAGGAAGAGGAGCGCAGGATGTGCAGCGCAGGAAGTGTAGTGCAGGAAGAGGAGCGCAGGAAGAGGAGCGCAGGAAGTGTAGCGCAGGAAGTGTAGCGCAGGAAGTGTAGCGCAGGAAGTGTAGCGCAGTAAGTGTAGCGCAGTAAGTGTAGCGCAGTAAGTGTAGCGCAGTAAGTGTAGCGCAGTAAGTGTAGCGCAGTAAGTGTAGCGCAGTAAGTGTAGCGCAGTAAGTGTAGCGCAGTAAGTGTAGCGCAGGAAGTGTAGCGCAGTAAGTGTAGCGCAGGAAGTGCAGGGCAGGAAGTGCAGCGCAGTAAGTGTAGTGCAGGAGAGGAGCGCAGGAAGAGGAGCGCAGGAAGTGTAGCGCAGGAAGTGTAGCGCAGGAAGTGTAGCGCAGGAAGTGTAGCGCAGTAAGTGTAGCGCAGGAAGTGTAGCGCAGGAAGTGTAGCGCAGGAAGTGCAGCGCAGGAAGTGCAGCGCAGGAAGTGCAGCGCAGGAAGTGGAGTGCAGGAAGTGGAGCGCAGGAAGTGGAGCGCAGGAAGTGGAGCGCAGGAAGTGGAGCGCAGGACGGGGCTTCAGTGTTGACATACTGGTCTGACAAACTCATCAGCTCTGCACTAGTGTGTGAAGTGTGTGTACCTCCCCTGGGGCTGGAGCCATACAGACCCATCCCACGGGACTACACACACTCACACATGGAGAGTTGTCTACAATATACTCCTAAATAGAGCAGGGATCTGCCTAAAAAGAAAATGTCTTTAATGCTCATATGCTCATATTGAAATACTAGTGTGCTGCATAATATATACTGTATGATGCCAATAGTTACAGTTAGCAATATGCATATATAGAAAATTTGCCAAGTACACAATCACAGCACACAGTGTGACATTCTGGATCCCACAATGCAATGCTCTTTACGGCCTTTTTCTTTTTTTGCTGCATATTGCATATTGTTTCTTTTGGTAGATAATGTATAGCATATACTATATAGTATAAATCTGTTTACTGCAGAAAATTCCCATACTGTGGAATACTGTAAAAAAACCTGTAGTATCAAATTTGGAACGTACCCTAGAATCATCATTAATCATATTTTTAATAACAATTAAAACTTAAATTAATCATTAAATTGGTAATCATATTAATTACATGATAAGTAAATTTTTAATGCAGTTATATAACAAATACGACAAGAAGATAATATACGTACAAATAGTGTTTACCCTACTGTCTGTATCTCAGTTCTGGAGTGGATAATGCCTTGTTTATTCTAGTTGATTGTGGCTGGATGTACACACACACACACACACACACACACACACACACACACACACACACACACACACACACACACACACACACACTGGCAGATAAAACAGTGATGCACTGGGTTCACTTAAGACAGCTGTCATATTGCACGCGTGCATGTTTGAATAGTCCTCTCTAGAGTATTCTTGTGCTGAGAGCAGATAAAGCCATTACCAGCCCCGTATCCCTCTGTTTACCACCCCTCCTATTATTATGCCTTTCAATTAGTAGCATTGCATCTAGAAATGAGGGGAAATGAGTGGAGGGGGGTGTTTTTTTAGAGAAATGTAGTTTGAGGAATAATGCAGGTCTTGTTTTTCACAGGCGTTGTGGCTACAGTAAAGCCAAGCAGGATCCAGACGAGGAGAAGATGCACTTCCACAACGGTCACAGTAAGTGGAACAGAAAGGGACAGACACACACATCTGGGTTCACCCAGAGTTCAGTGGGCTAGACTCATCCTCTCATAAGCTCCAGTCCAGGGAAAACATGACGTCAAGGCAGTTTGGCATGAGTGGGTTTTGTTTTAACAGCACTTTTACAGCCATCGGCTTCTTTTTATCACTAGTATATTATCTTTTTATATTAAATCAATGGATTTCCTCTCTGAGGAAAAAAATTGTTTCGTTTTATTTTGTTATTACACAAAGTACCATCATCATATGTGATTATACACACATTGGAAAAACATATTGCTTTAAATTAAAAAAAAATATATATATATAATTATTCATTACAAGTAGTTTTGCCAAATTCCAATTATATTGCCAATCAGTGAATAATAATACTACTAATAATAATTGCTTTGTTAATAGCAAAGACAACAATATATCAAAATTACAACTACAAAATACAGCAACAACAATAATAATGATAATAATAGTCATCATAATAATAGTAGTAGTAGTCTACAAATAATATTAATAACAGGCTAAGCATAATAAAAAATAATAGTATTATTGTTTTGTTGTTAGAAATAAATATATTATTATTAATTACAAATTTGTTAACAACTATTAACATTTTAGTAATACTACTACTACTACTACTACTACTACTACTAACAATAATAATAATAATAATAATAATAATAATAATAATAATACAAATAATAATGATAGTAAGCATAAAAAATAATATTATTATTGTTATGCTGTTAGTAATAAATATTTTATTATTAATTTCACAGTTATTAACAACCATAACAATTGTTGTAACTACTACTACTGCTAATAATAATTAAAAATACATTATTATCATTAATCTAATGTATTATTGTTAATCATATTAACATTATTAATATATCAAAATTACAACAAAATACACAAATACAACAAGATCATCGACAATAGCAAAAAGATAAATAAAATCAACAGTATTATTGTTTTTGTTTTTAATTAGTAACTAATAATAATAATAATAGTTTCGTTAATACTAAATGATTATGATTTTTGTTAATATTATTAGTATTATATAAAAAATTACATCATCAACAACAACTTTACAAATAATATTCATAATTAACAAATTAATATTATTATTATTTTTTGTTAATAATGTATTATTAATTGCAAAGTTAAACATCTACATCACATTTTAATATAAAAAATTATAATAACATAATTAGTAGTAATATTCACTGGCAATAGAAGGGTGATCAAAAAATCCTATACACTTACATTATTTGCTGTTTATTATCATTACAGTTATTTGAACACCCATCTGTAATCTGAAAACCTCATCGTCCCGTGAGGCTACAACCACACTAACCACGTACCCAATAATACAGTGGCGGTATACAAGTGGCCCAATAGAACTGTGGCATATTTTAGCTTATTCTTATTATGTAGTCCTAGAGCAATCCATCAATATGTTGTGCTTGGCGCAGCAGAGAAGAAGAAACACGGTCTCCAGAGATGAAACCTCAAACAACATCTCCCCATCGTTCTTCCGTCATATCACATGACCCAACCCAAGAGCTGTGAAGTGCCAGGAATCAACATTTCATCCTCTTTTTCTCTGTTTCTTCTCCTCTCTCGCTTCATCACAGTCAAATTCCCAGCGGTCCGCACATATATCGATCCTCACACCTACGAAGATCCCAACCAGGCTGTCCACGAGTTCGCCAAGGAGATTGATGTCTCCTGCATCACCATCGAGAGGGTTATTGGAGCTGGTGAGTGAGTTATGTGCAAGTCAAACAAAATTCAAATTAGGTTACATGTGAAATACTCACCGCCTAAAAGGAACATGTGAGATGGTTTGGCTATGGGCATGCACAAACATGTCCTTAAAACAACCCTTAACATTCGTTTTCAAAACTGTGCAACTCACCGAGTGGTTAGTGGTGTTCGTTGATGATTAAAAACAAGTAGCGTAGCGAAATACAGTTTCTGTCGTGTTTTATTTGGCATTTTGTAAAATCGCATGATGTCTGTTTGAAGACTCATTGCTCGTTGATATTACTGCTCTACCGGAAACGGAAAGGGGTCTGTTTACATTTGGTTGTAGTCTTTTCGCTCTGTTCTCCGTCTCTCAGAAGGCTAACGTGAGCAGAGCAACTGCGGCAAAGTGGTTGTCGCCATCTAGTGGTCGGGAGTGTGCTAACGCTTCAGACTCAAATATCCAGCGGAAGTTTATACGCGGTTGTGAGTTATCTGAAAAAATAGTTCCACTATAGCAAATAACACGGATTGAAATCATGGCTACTTTTGCGCCATGCAATCAACATTGCGCCGATATATTTGTTTTTAATCATCAACGAACACCACTAACCACTCGGTGAGTTGCACAGTTTTGAAAACGAACGTTAAGGGTTGTTTTAAGGACATGTTTGTGCATGCCCATAGACAGCCACTCTGAAGCGGTCAGAGGCGATTCTAAAAGAGTCAAAAAGTCGAGACAGGACCCATCGTCAACATTTCTGTGTCCACCACTCTAGTTCATCCAAAACACACTAGAAAATTGACTCAAAAGTGCTAAATACCGGAATTATCCTTTAAGTAAAGATCATGTTCAATGAAGATATTTTGTAAATGTCCTACTGTAAATATATAAAACGGATGGAGCAAAAAGGTGATTTTCTTGATGTTTCATTTTTTTTGCACCCTCAGATTCCAGATTTTCAAGTAGTTGCATCTCGGCCACATATCGTCCAATCCTAACAAACCATACATCAATGGAAAGCTTATTCATTCAGCTTTATATGATGTAGAAATCTCAATTTAAAATGTAAAATTATTGACCAATGTGACCAATTGTGATCCATGGTCACATTTTGTGTTTGATGAAATCTGTCCAGATCTTTTCCCAGTAAAAATCCTAAAAACAAAAGGGCTTGGGCTAAACATTTTGTATAAATCTTGCTCTGGAAGTGTCACGCTGCCAGACTTTATTCGTTCAGAAGGAAGCATGTTCATACCTCAGTAGTTTTGCACTTTGCCGCTTCACAAGGGAAATCTGCCCGAGCACAATGAGGCGTTTCATTGTCTGGCTCTTTCGTGCCGCGGTTCATCGCTGGCTCTGCCTTCCGGTTGCAGGAGAGTTCGGTGAGGTGTGCAGTGGTTTGCTTCGGCAGCCGGGGAAGAGAGAGATCCCAGTGGCCATTAAAACTCTGAAAGCCGGTTACACGGAGAAGCAGAGGCGGGACTTCCTGGGAGAGGCCAGCATCATGGGCCAGTTCGACCATCCCAACATCATACACCTCAAGGGGGTGGTCACCAAGAGTGAGTCTTTTCAATATGATTATTACTGAAAATGATTGCATGTTATCTTTATTTCAGTATTATGATCGATTCAAAGTTGGAAACTTTATTTTGCTTAAGATCAGCTCAGTACTTTCACAGTATGAATAACTAGTATTTATCTAGTGGTGCCAACAGCAAATTATATTGCCAAAGGTGAAGACCCCTCCTGTAAACATCAGTGTTAGTATTATTATTATTATTATTCCGCCATTGAAGACTATGGCAACACATTGAACCATATGGTAAAAAGTTGTGAAATTTGGCACGCAAATAGAGGATAGTTTGAAGACTAACCACAGCAAATTTGGAGTCTTTATCTCGAACGTTCTAGCACCAACAACAGCATAAAGTCACACTCGTGTTTATGCTAATATCTTTTGAAGCCAATAAGGGCTAGAAACTTCCACAGCCTGACCGTGTAACTAGGCTGGTTTAATGCTTTATCTTTAGTTTTTTGTTTTTTTTTGGCTATAACTTAATGTGTCACATAATAATAACATATCAATTCCCTGAAATGAGTGTTATTCATTTCCACAAGGTAAACCAGTGATGATAATAACAGAATATATGGAGAATGGATCCCTTGACACTTTCTTGAAGGTACAGTTTCTGCTTTTTGGAAGTACAGTCAATAAAGACACTACTATGACATCCGTCAACAAACATCATTCTATGAAATTTATGGAAATATCATGAAAAACTTGCCAGTGATGTGTAATTACCGGCACACAGAGACAGTATATTATTTTAGGTTACACTTTATTTGGTAACACTTTATTTTACAGTATCATTGTTACATATATGTTACATGTACTTACCATAGTAATAACAGTAAAATATCCATAAATTCATGCAATTAACCCTCAACCTAATTCTAGCCTAAACCTATAGTAAATACATGAAGTTGCTTAATATTGTTCAGTACTACTAAGTGTAACCCTTTATTTGAATGTCCTTGTTACAATGTAATTACACAAATAGTTAATGAGTAATATTAATTAACGTACTATACTATAATTAACTTATTCGTGTACTTACTATATGTTTAGAGGTAGGGTTTGGTTTAGTGTTAGTTGCTTAATTATCCATATTACTATATTTACAGTATGAACTGTTAAATGCCTTTCAAGGCCTCTCTTAGAGCCATACTCACACTGTTTAGTGCAGTTTCTTGTTAATTCACTTATATTTATTATCCATAATACTGTTAACTGTAAATAATCAATATCTGTAAATATGCCACTTCTGTGTCTTAAGGCCATGTTTGTTGGCGTTTGTCTGTGCTGTGTGAATTGGCCTTTACACTTTTCATATTTTTATTCTTATTTTATTATGAGTCTTGTTGTTTTTATATGTGTGCACTGGAAGCTTAATTTACTGAGAAAAAATAATTTTGTGTGCAATAAAGGCAATAATATTCTTTCTGATTCTGATGTAACGGACACTTTAAAATGAAGTCCTACCTTACTTGGAATGGAGTTTGTACAATTAGCCAATCTGATTAATTTTAATATATTACACTCTTATTCATACGTAGTATGTGTCTTCACTGCTCCAACAGAAGAACGACGGTCAGTTCACTGTCATCCAGTTGGTTGGCATGATGCGAGGCATTGCTTCGGGAATGCGCTACCTCTCTGAGATGGGATATGTGCACCGTGACCTAGCAGCCCGCAACATCCTGGTCAACAGCAACCTGGTGTGTAAGGTGTCCGACTTCGGCCTGTCGAGAGTGCTGGAGGACGACCCAGAGGCGGCCTACACAACCCGCGTACGTGCTTCAGAGCATAAACACCGGCTAGCCTACTACATCTTGCATCTATTAGCTACCTCCCAGCAGACCTTTGTTTTAAAACCCTATATCATCCTACTTTTCCTGAACACCCTTCCTGCTCTGTAATAATGCAGTAAAGTAATGATTGCATCTGGGCCATTTTAGATGGTATGTGATCGTCTCCTTCACAACCAGAACTAACCTGCAAAATCTAGAATTTTCACCATGCAAATTGTTTAGCAGCCCTTTTTGCAGTGATTTTTTTTAGTTAAGGGTGCATAAACAATCCAAGGGCTGCATTCAGAAAAGTTATGATGAATTTGTAACTCTTAAACAATTCTTAAAGTGCCCCTCTTTTGCTTTTTCTAATTTTCAAGTGCTTGTAACAAGTGCTGAGGAAGAGCTCCTCAGAAATGGTAATGAGCGTTTTATTTCCGACACATGCCGTAAGCGGTGGGCAAATCACAACAGGCTGGGTCATATGACCAATCAGAGCATAGTAGACCAATCACAACAGACTGGGTCATCTGACCAATCAGAGCAGAGAAGACCAATCACAACAGGCTGGGTCATCTGACCAATCAGAGCAGAGTAGACCAATCACAACAGACTGGGTCATCTGACCAATCAGAGCAGAGTAGACCAATCACAACAGACTGGGTCATCTGACCAATCAGAGCAGAGTAGACAAATCACAACAAACCCGACCATAGGCTGGCAGTAAGGAGGGGTTTAGAGAGACTGAATCTTCTAACAAACCATTTTCAGACTCTTAGTGTATTTTTACATTTAATGCATGTAAACCTGTTGTAGAAGACCTCCAAAACAAAATTAGCATAATAGCATTAAAGGGACACTTTAATAAAATATTTGTTGCTAAAAGAATTTTCAATTTTGCCAGAGCAAGAAAAAAATCTATTCTACAGAGAAAATAAGTGATTGTTGAGTCCTGAAAAAGGAGCTGCCTTATTCTGAAAGAGGATTATTAGAGGTTTGCATAATTACCATAGGTTTTTTCTTTTCTTTTCTTGTCATCTTTGTTTCATGCTTTGGTGTGACACTGAAGAAAACATTTCACGTGTGTGTGTGTGAATATGTGTGAACAGTCGACAAAGTAAATGAAGACATGTCTCCCCAGTGCGCGAGTTGCCTACAGAAACTGAGAGCGCTAACACCAGGACAGTCAATTAGCGATTAGCATGCAACAGCCGTCCACACACAGAACGCTTCCTGTCAATTTTCACAGGCTGACAGCATTCTCTCCCAGTGATAATCACCCATTAAGATGTTTTGACAAGACCCGTTTCTGATCTCAGCATGCGGTTTGTCTTGCAGGGAGGGAAGATTCCCATCAGGTGGACGGCTCCAGAGGCCATCGCCTACCGGAAATTCACCTCAGCCAGTGACGTGTGGAGCTACGGCATTGTTATGTGGGAAGTGATGTCATACGGCGAGAGACCATACTGGGAGATGAGCAATCAAGACGTAAGTCGGAACGAGACCAGAATTATTTTAAATTCTGTACAAATGTGGTATTATTGGTGCTACATAAAGTCTTTGTAAGTGAAGACATTGACAACAATTAAACCTGTCAATCCCACTTTTTTGAGTAAAGACCTGAAAACTTAAAATGTTTTAAATATTGAATGCACTTCAATACTGGAACACAAAAATGTGGTCGTTTTAACCCTAATGTTGTGTTTGGGTCATTTTGCCAGAGGAATTTCTTTTTCCCGAAAATGCTAGTTAACGTTATCGCATATTGGACTAAGGGGCTGTTTGCACGACACCGCTTTCAACTAAAAACGTATAACTTTTTATGCGTTTTGGATGTACGTTTACAAGACAACAGCGTTTTGGATGCCTGAAAACGCAAAATTTTGAAAACAGGATTCAAAGTGCAAGGTTTTGGGTACGTTTACACGACAACAATATGCTTAAGACGGAGAAGTTTTCCTTTAAGTTTTCCGCATACAGACGATTGTCAAGACGATCCCCACACGGATACGCGAAAAACGACTAAAAGCGCTGTATTCTGCTGCCAGACCATTAGATGGCGATGAAACACTATAGACTGAACACGTAATACGCATGTGCATGACATCATCTTCTTCAGAGATTCACGTTTTTGTTTTTTACACAGAGACCGTTTTTAAAAACTTGCACTTTGAAACCCGTTTTTTTTTTAAAGTTTGCATTTTCAGGCACCCGAAACACTGTTTTGTGTAAACAAACGGCCAAAACGCATTAAAAAAAAAATTTTTTTAGTTGTAAACGGTGTCATGTAAACAAGCCCCTCTGTGTAAACAGCAAAAACGTGAATCTCTGAAGACGATGATGTCATGCACATGCGTATTACGTGTTCAGTCTATAGTGTTTCATCGCCATCTATTGGTCTGGCAGCAGAATACAGCGTTTTTAGTCGTTTTCCCGTATCCGTGTGAATAGGGATCATTTTGATAATGGTGTCGCCTGTACGCGGAAAACTCAAAGGAAAAACTTCTCCATTTTAAGCATAGTTTTGTCGTGTAAACGTACCCAAAAACTTGCACTTTGAATAAAAGTTGCCGTTTTCAGGCACTTGTGGTGTTCACGCAAAATGACTGGTCTACAAAAAAATTATAAATGTTCATAAATGTTATGTTGTTATACATATGTAATTGTAAACGTCCTACTGGTGGGATGGTGACAGTTTATTTATTTTTAAGTAATAAATAAAACAAAAATAAATTAAGTACACTTTATAAGGAAAAATACTTAAATTTTACATTCAATTCAATGTGCTCCTTGCCGTTTCTTTTTAATTGTTTGTGAAATGAATAGCAATTTCTGAGCGACAATAGTTTCTACACCAATTCTTTTCAGTGTTGCTGTTATTTATTTAAATATAATCCTCTCTTACATCCAGTGACTATATACATTTATGAAAAGATTCTGTGTAGGGCAGCGTTACAGCCAAAGTGCAGTTTTACCCTGCAGTATTTTAACACTACAACACAATAATTGCTTCCCATGGCCGTTTTTAGCGCTCATATGCTCCCGGATTTGCCTTGGGGGAGTGCGAGCGATAGAATGCTGTCTATAAATGGATCAGGATATGAGGGTAAACTCTGAGCTAAACCCACATATCCAACCCCATCAGTGGCAGAGATACATGCAGATTTTGGGGTTGGGATGGGGGTGGGTCAACTCTTTCTCCCACCGGTACATCTGCCTGCGGTCCAGTCAAAGGTCATGTGAGGAAAGGAACACGCGGCATGCTGGGTAATGGGTGTTTGGGTTGAAAAGCAGGTTTTGGCCACAGAGGTTTTCTTCTTGGCTTGTTTGCACGGAAAGAGCATCAGATCCCTGCAGACTGAGATCTGCCGGCGTAATGGAGTTTGGTGTTGGACATTACAGCATCTATTGTTTCTGTCTCTGACTGAACACAAACATGATCTCACTGGCACACATCCAGCATTTCTGTTTTAAACATTTGGATAGACACTGAAACATACATGATATAATAATGTATGGACAGCTTATAAAGCATAGTGTTTTTTTTTATTTTATTTTTAAAAAATGTATAATAGATTTATTATTAATTATTAAACAGTATTGTTAATATATTTTGAATTAGCTTTCATTTTATATATTTTCATGCTGATTTTTGTAGAATTTTTAGTAATTCCAATTCAATTTTTTATATTTTAAATTTATTAATTGCTTTTGTCATTTTATTCGTGTTTTTTTTCAGTTTTGGCTTTAGTTAGTTTTAGTGTTTGTTTATTTATTGTTAATAATTTGTGCTTCAAATTATTGCTTCAACCTCAACTTATTTCAGTTTTATTGCCTAGGCATCATTTCTAATTAGTTTGTTTTTAAACTAAATATTTTATTTTATTTTATTTCAGCTTTATTCCTATAGAATATTTTTAATAATTTTAGTTTTAGTTAACGATAATTACCCTGAGTGTAAGTATATTTATTAAGATCAATAAAGCTTTTATTTATTTATTTTATGAAACCTCTGTTTAAGTTTGTAAATTATTGTATTTATAATAAATGATTTTTAATGTTTTTTTTTTGTTTTTTAATGTAATTAAATGTTTCTTACATTTTATTCATGAATTTAAGAAAAAATATTTTGACATTATTTTATTGGGTCAGAATCAGAGTATTGATACTAATTTTACACCACAGTGAAATGCATTTAAAAAGCTAAATAATTAATTAAGTATTAACAAAATAAATTATAATTTAAAAAGTAAATATTGCTTTATTGCACTGATTGCATATCAGTGATGAAAAACAAAGTAATTAATTGTTAGGCTCTTTTTGAATATGTTTTAAATGTAATTTATTTCTGTGATCAGAGCTGTATTTTCTGCATCATTACTCCAGTCTTCAGTGTCACATGATCCTTCAGAAATCAGTATAATATGATGATGTGATGCTCAAGAAACATTTCTAATTATTATCAATGATGAAAACAGTTGAGCTGCTTCATATTTCTGTGGAAACCGTGATTTTTTTTTTTTAAGTGTGAAACAGTGTTACGTATCAGTGTCTATCCAAAACAAAACAAAACATACACCTAAATGTTAAACCCAAAAGTTAATGTTGTAAAAACACAACAGACGAGGACCATTTTTATTACTACAGGCTATTGAGTTGTTTGCATATTAAGCAGCTTCAGATATGGAGAGGCACATGCCGAGCCGCCGCCTCGCTGTCTTTTGTTATGTAGATGCGCATGTCATATGTCAGCGTGCGAGATGACAAGTATATTTGCAGGCAGAGATGAAACGCAAGGCGATGCTTATGTTTTCCCAGCATATCCCAGAAGGAGGTGCACATAGCAGTCATGGTTTTATCAAGCACGACTGACCTTTTTTCTCCTGCTTTACAGTTGCCAGTGACGGCTTCATCTGCGCCTCACATCTCGTTCTGCGCTCCATCATTAATCTGTTTCACACACACTCGGGAAGGGAAAGTTATTTGATGTTTTATTTCACAGTTTCTTGAGGGTTCCCTCAGATCTCAGCTTCCTCTGCTCAGCCAGACACTTGTGTGTGTGTGTTTCTCTTGCTCGCTCGGTCTGTCTCGGCTCTATCTCTCTCTCTGTGAGGCTTTTCCGCGAGGGAGCCTCTGTTGATGTAGTGTTGCTCTTTGTGATGTGGGAGTGTGTGTGTGTGTGGGGGGGGGGGGGGGGGGGGGGGGTGTTTTAGCTTGGAGGAGAGGAGAGACGTTCTTTGTTGATTCAGAGTTCGGGTTTATCTTGCCGGTTTTTTGAATCTCACAAAAAGTTAAACTGATCAAATAGACATATTAAATTCAGTCTGTAGCACAACATAGCTGTCTATTTATGTTCCTTATATGATATAAAATGATCTGTCAAATTAGGCAATACAAAAAACACATGCTTAATCTGAAAATTCTGGAGAATCTTCTGATCAAAGTACAGTAAAAACAGTAATATTGAAATGATATTATAATTTTAAATAACAGGGGCAACGATTAATCGTAATTAATCGCATCCAAAATAAAAGTTTGTGTTCACATAATATGCGTGTGTACTTTGTATAATTATTTTGTATATATAAATACACACACACACACGCCTGTAAACATTTAAGAAATATTTGCATGTATATATATTGTATGTATGTGTATATATATATATATATATATATATATATATATATATATATATATATATATATATATTATATATATATATATATATATATATATATATATATATATATATATATACACACACATTTATATTTTATATAAATATTGTATATATAAATAACACATTTTTCTTAAATATATACAGGCATGTGTGTGCATTTATATATACAAAATAATTATACACAGTACACACGCATATATTATGTGAACACAAACGTTTATTTTGGATGTGATTAATTGCGAATAAATGTTGCCCAGCACTCATTTAAATAGATTTCAAATCAATTTAAAACAATCTTCAATGTCACATCCTTCAGAAATTATTGTAATTTACTAATTTACTTCTCAAGAAACATTTCTTCTTATTTACATTTGTTAATCGTAAAGCTTTTTTAAAGTTTCTTTTATGAATAAAGTTCAAAAGAACAGCATTTATTCATAATATATATTTTTTGTAACAATGTAAAAGGCTTTACACTGACTTTTGATCAGTGTAATGCGTACTTAATACAATTATGAATCTTTTAACCCTCTGTTAATCCTCTGTCTTTTTTTATATATAAAATTACGTTTTGTTATTTAGAAGTTTTTACTTTATCTCGAAACTTGGTAAAGGTTTTGGCACTTGCTGTGTGAACTCAAACAAACAAAATATCATGGACATGATTTGAAAATGTTAAATGGTCCCTGTGTCTGCTGTGGGACTTAGTGTAACCGGCCACTGCTGTGATTGGCTGCTGTGGGACTTAGTGTAACCGGCCACTGCTGTGATTGGCTGCTGTGGGATTCAGTGTAACCGGCGACTGCTGTGATTGGCTTCTGTGGGATTCAGTGTAACCGGCGACTGCTGTGATTGGCTTCTGTGGGATTCAGTGTAACCGGCCACTGCTGTGATTGGCTGCTGTGGGATTCAGTGTAACCGGCCACTGCTGTGATTGGCTTCTGTGGGATTCAGTGTAACCGGCCACTGCTGTGATTGGCTGCTGTGGGATTCAGTGTAACCGGCGACTGCTGTGATTGGCTTCTGTGGGATTCAGTGTAACCGGCCACTGCTGTGATTGGCTTCTGTGGGATTCAGTGTAACCGGCCACTGCTGTGATGGGATTCAGTGTAACCGGCCACTGCTGTGATTGGCTTCTGTGGGATTCAGTGTAACCGGCCACTGCTGTGATTGGCTGCTGTGGGATTCAGTGTAACCGGCGACTGCTGTGATTGGCTTCTGTGGGATTCAGTGTAACCGGCCACTGCTGTGATTGGCTGCTGTGGGATTCAGTGTAACCGGCCACTGCTGTGATTGGCTGCTGTGGGATTCAGTGTAACCGGCGACTGCTGTGATTGGCTTCTGTGGGATTCAGTGTAACCGGCCACTGCTGTGATTTGCTGCTGTGGGACTCAGTGTAACCGGCCACTGCTTTGATTGGCTGCTGTGGGAATCAGTGTAACCGGCCACTGCTGTGATTGGCTGCTGTGGGATTCAGTGTACCCGGCCACTGCTGTGATTGGCTGCTGTGGGATTCAGTGTAACCGGCGACTGCTGTGATTGGCTTCTGTGGGATTCAGTGTAACCGGCCACTGCTGTGATTGGCTGCTGTGGGATTCAGTGTAACCGGCCACTGCTGTGATTGGCTTCTGTGGGATTCAGTGTAACCGGCCACTGCTGTGATTGGCTGCTGTGGGATTCAGTGTAACCGGCCACTGCTGTGATTGGCTGCTGTGGGATTCAGTGTAACCGGCCACTGCTGTGATTGGCTGCTGTGGGATTCAGTGTAACCGGCAGTGTTGCCACAGTTACTTTGAAAAAGTAACTAAGTTACTTTACAAGTTACTTGATTTTAAAAGTAACTAAGTTACTTTACAAGTTACTTGATTTTAAAAGTAACTAAGTTACTTTACAAGTTACTTTTATTAGTTACATTCAGCAGTTGCCGACAACACCCCCACCACCTCAACATAAAAATGACAACCGGTTTTGCCAACACTCACTTTATTGGAAGTGTATTTTTAACAGTAATATCAACAATCTATCTCCTGACATTTAAAGTTGAACTTAAAAACTATTTCCTGAAAAAACAGTCTTTCTTGACTTCACTTAATATAAATACTTGTTTTTATAAAATATATATTGTTTTTTTGTTTTTCTTGACCCTGTAATTTAGTAACTGTAGAACACGTTAACTGTAATTTTGCGTATATGATGAAATTTATACAGTTTCTTGTCAATCTATGTCTATTTTAATGTGAACAATGCGCTGTCCACTTTAATTCAGCACGGTGCAGCACAGCAAAAATAGACTAGGTGCGGAAACGATCTCTGCACTGCTGTATACTCACGCACCTGGAACGGATCGACGGACCGCACCCGCGTGCAGTGTGAAAGCTCTAACCTGTTAACATGGGTACGGGAAAAAATATGCACCGCATACGAGACAAGTAGCACCTATGTGTGAAACGGGCGTAAGTTTGACTGTGCGGTGCTGCGACTCCATATGTTTTTCAAATTCGACGAAGTGTTTCTGTAGGTAGATAACACTTTGTCGCCACCAGCACAGAGTTTACAACGGACCTTAATGTTGCCATCTTTAGCTGACAGACACAAACTCAAAATGGTGACTGTATTTCCAGCTAGAAAAAGCGCATCTCTCTCCTCCCTCCATTGTTGTTTACGTTTGTGTCGCTGCGTGGTACGTACACGTGACGTGAACCTCATGCTGAAAACGTGACTTGTCGCGCACACTCCCCGAGATGCAAGAAGAAATAAATATAAATATATATTTTTACTAAGGAAAATGACAAAAATAGTAACGCACAGTGACTTGGATAAGTAACTTTAATCTGATTACTGGTTTTGAAATAGTAACGCGTTAGATTACTCGTTACTGAAAAAAGGGGTCAAATTAGAGTAACGCGTTACTAAGTAACGCGTTACCGGCATCACTGGTAACCGGCCACTGCTGTGATTGGCTGCTGTGGGATTCAGTGTAACCGACCACTGCTGTGATTGGCTGACATGCTTGCATATGAAATAGCTACGTATTACATGTGAAACTTTCTCGAATACTTTTACTACAGCTATTATATGTTTTTACTAATACAGCTATTGAGATTAACGAATAGTGAGAAGTTTTTAAAGTATTTAGATCTATTCCCATCACATAAAATGTTGCCGTGATGAGCATTGAGCAGATGACAGTCTGTTGATCGCGAGACTGAAGGTCTTATCATTGCAACGCAGTTTCTGCACTCTCTAATGCTTTCACCAATGCAAACATGATGATGTAAATACAGTAAGAGCTTCGTGGTGCAGTGTAACGTCATTGATTTCATAACGAGTTGTCCAGATAAACTCGCACTGTGTGGAAAGATTGTTCTTTGATCGCTTTCTGTATATAATTTGTTCACAATTTAAATAAGATTATTTTCATCCTACTCAAAGAAACGATGTGAAGTTGATATTTAATCACTGGCTTGATTTACTGATGCATAAACAGTATTGAACGATTTTGAGAGAAAGATTGCCTGTCTGAACTTGAACAATTAGGCTACACATCAGAAATGGTTGCTTGGTAGCTCGATGGTTTATTTTCAGACGTTCATCGAGGCCAGCTCTGTATTGGCCCAAGTTGAGGAAACAGTCGCCGGTGAAATGTTTGGACCATACAACACTTTTGGAAGTTGTGTCGGCGCATTTCCAGAGAAAATAAAATTAACCCATTGTTTCTTCAGAGGCTCAGATGAAGGAACTAAAAAATACTTTTGTGTTCATTTGTACATCCGAACATTGATCAACTGCCATGCTTCGCTCGTTTGCAAGCCATTATATCTCTCGAGGAAAAACTCAAATCGTGCTCGCGCGTTCGTACTTCCTAGCTCATTTTCTCATGGACGAGCCAAATTCTCTGAGCGGGCAAAGCAGAGAAAGGGGAGGTAACCTTTCCTACTTATGACGTCATAAGGAGGAGATTCAAGATCAGCGCGTCTGAGCTGCAGAGAAGAGAAAGATAGCCAAAGCTCGGTTTACACCGATTGAAAAATCTAGACACGAGGGGACCAAATACAGGCTAGGGGAACTAATATGGATGTTAAAAAACCATAGAAAGTGAAAATTTCATGTCAGGGGACCTTTAAGGAAATTAAATTTTCAGGTCCATGCTCAAAAAGTGAATAAATGGATTATAACTACTGTACCATAAAATGCCAATACAAACATTTTATGAAACATATTATCTAACTAAAAAAAGACAATCGTTTCATTTAAAAATAATAATACTAATTTATTAATTTTAGCCCGATACACGAGCAGCAACAGAGGGTTAAAAAAAATCTGACCCTAAACTTTTAAATGTTATATACTGTTGTTGCTGCCTATTTAGAGCATCCACATAAGTCACTATAGCCATCTGCCTCTGTAAGCCATAGATGGCAAGGTCAAGAGTGTTGACTTTAACACCTGCTACCCAGCAACAATTCATGAACCAGAACAATCAGTGTTTGGACACGTAGGGCACATCATATATGTTTTATGGAACATGATGTAAAGTGGTTGCAATCTTTTCTGTTGTCTCAGGTGATAAAGGCAGTGGAGGAGAACTACAGACTCCCGGGTCCCATGGACTGCCCGACCGCCCTCTATCATCTCATGATGGATTGCTGGCAGAAAGACAGGAACAGCCGGCCAAAATTCGAAGAGATTGTCAGCTTATTGGACAAACTCATCCGCAATCCCAGCAGCCTGAAAGGTCTGGTTAACCCATCTAACAGGTAAACCACCAGCCGTTATTGCGTACTTTGCTCATGATTTTCGTTTGTGTAACTGTCCTTTCAATAAACTTTCTTTGTTCTCATTTTTTATTGTTCTCATCAGAGCATATGCTAATTATGTTGTTATTTACGGCATGTGATTAAGATCAATAATGATGTGACGCCTGTGAAAAATTGATAACCGAGGGTTAACCACCGTGCTACACGCTTGTCACAGGAAATCAAGGTTTAAAGACTTTTTGACAAATACACACATTTCATGATTTAATGTTGCGTTAAACAGAAATGACAGTGTGCAAATGACTTCCAATTACTGTGATTATACGTATCGAATACATTCGCTGCACGTGGAGTGTTCTTCATTCTTACACGTTGGAATCATCTATTATCAGTAATTGTGTTATGCAGTTACATTCAAGTTTAATGTGAAATTGATTTGGAGTCTGGGAATGTTTCGGTGGCTTTTATTGCACCGTAATTTTCTTTCTTTGCCCTGGATGATAATATTAGCAAGTGTGGCCAAGGGATCACTGATTATATGAATATGTATAGTCATAATAAAGTTTGATTTAATTGCATAAGAAAGCAGGATTATAAGTTTAGTTTCATATACATTTTTGATCATGAATTTTAAAGGGATACTCCACCCAAAAAGGAAAATTCTGTCATCATTTACTCACCCTCAAGTTGTTGTAAACCTGTATGCGTTTCTTTATTCTGCTGAAAACAAAAGAAGATATTTTGAAGAACGATTGGAACCATTAGCCGCGTTTCCACTGCCGGGCCAGGGCCGGGCCAGAGCTAACAGCGAGCCGAGCCGAGCCAGTGGCCTCGGGCCTCAAGCACCGGGCTCGCGTTTCCACTGCCGGGCCAGTAGCCCTGCAGCGCTGCCCTAAACCCCGCCCCAACACGCCTTTCTGGATCAAACGTCATACAATACAACCCAAACCATTTCAGCGGGTATTATGAATTTATTTATAATAGGAAGATAGCGTTTATTAACTCACCGGCCGTGGCTGCAATAGTGTCCCGATTGTCTCGCGAGTGGACGGTGCTGGGTCACCGTACATCAAGTCGAACAATGGAAAGTCCCTTCTCTGAGCTTCGCTTTGTCCATTGTGCGTTTTAATCGCCTTGTACAATATACTGCGCCCGCGACTTGTTTATTCTTTCCTGAACTTGAAGCGTTGCTCGCTGAATGCTTAGCTTAGAAAGTTCAGCATCGATGCATTTTATAACGTCCTCGTTTCTTCACACGCCGTCATTCTTCTGCCCAAATGCTCAGAAGAGCTTTGGTATCTTCGACAGACCAATACAGGCGATTCTCCATTTCGAGCAGCGATTATTTTCCGTGATATAAAACAGTGAAATGTGCATCTTGCTTCAGATCATAACGTTCCATAACACAGATAAACTCCGCCTTTTACCTCGAGCACGCCTCTAGCCCGAGCTGGCCCGCTTTGGCCCAAGGTATTCGAAGGGCCAGAAATCTTGGCCGTTGGCCCAGAGGAAGCCCCGCTCAAGCCCCGGAAGTGACAGTGGAAACGCGACTGGCCCTGGCACGCACCAGCACGGCTCGGCCCTGGCCCGGCAGTGGAAACGCGGCTATTGACTTCCATAGTAGAAAAAAAAATACTATGGAAGTCAATGGTGCCAAAGTTCCAATCGTTCTTCAAAATATCTTCCTTTGTGTTCAGCAGAAGAAAGAATACTCATACAGGTTTGCAACAACTTGAGGGTGAGTAAATGATGACAAAATTTTCATTTTTGGGTGGAGTATCCCTTTAAGGCTAGACAATATATAGGAATATACACCGGTCAATTTTGAGATTTTGGGCTGTTTGGCTTTTCGTAACATTTTGGGGATAAAAAAAAGCCGACATTGATAGGCTTCAGCACCGCCAACACGTCGTTGATAGGTTTCAGCACCGCCAAGATCTTCATTGATAGATTTCAGCACCGCCAACACATCGTTGATAGGTTTCAGCACCGCCAACACGTCATTGATAGGTTTAAGCATTCCCAACACGTCATTGATAGGTTTCAGCACCGCCAACACGTCATTGATAGGTTTCAGCACCGCCAACACGTCATTGATAGGTTTCAGCACCGCCAACACGTCATTGATAGGTTTCAGCACCGCCAACACGTCATTGATAGGTTTCAGCACCGCCAACGCCGTCATTTATAGGTTTCAGCACCGCCATCACGTCATTCATAGGTTTCAGCACCGCCAACGCCGTCATTTATAGGTTTCAGCACCGCCATCACGTCATTGATAGGTTTCAGCACCGCCAACGCCGTCATTTATAGGTTTCATTACCGCCATCACGCCATTGATAGGTTTCAGCACCGCCAACGCCGTCATTGATAGGTTTCAGCACCGCCAATGCCGTCATTTATAGGTTTCAGCACCGCTAACACGTCATTGATAGATTTCAGCACCGCCAACACATCGTTGATAGGTTTCAGCACCGCCAACACGTCATTGATAGGTTTAAGCATTGCCAAACACGTCATTGATAGGTTTCAGCACCGCCAACGCCGTCATTTATAGGTTTCAGCACCGCCATCACGCCATTGATAGGTTTCAGCACCGCCAATGCCGTCATTGATAGGTTTCAGCACCGCCAATGCCGTCATTTATAGGTTTCAGCACCGCCAACACATCATTGATAGGTTTCAGCACCGCCAACACGTCATTGATAGATGTCAGCACCGCCAACACGTCATTTATAGATTTCAGCACCGCCAAAATGTCATTGATAGGTTTCAGCACCGCCAACACGTCATTGATAGGTTTCAGCACCGCCAACGCCGTCATTTATAGGTTTCAGCACCGCCATCACGTCATTGATAGGTTTCAGCACCGCCAACGCCGTCATTTATAGGTTTCAGCACCGCCAACACGTCATTGATAGGTTTCAGCACCACCAACGCCGTCATTTATAGGTTTCATCACCGCCATCACGCCATTGATAGGTTTGAGCACCGCCAACGCCGTCATTGATAGGTTTCAGCACCGCTAACACGTCATTGATAGATTACAGCACCGCCAACACATCGTTGATAGGTTTCAGCACCGCCAACACGTCATTGATAGGTTTAAGCATTGCCAAACACGTCATTGATAGGTTTCAGCACCGCCAACGCCGTCATTTATAGGTTTCAGCACCGCCATCACGCCATTGATAGGTTTCAGCACCGCCAATGCCGTCATTGATAGGTTTCAGCACCGCCAATGCCGTCATTTATAGGTTTCAGCACCGCCAACACATCATTGATAGGTTTCAGCACCGCCAACACGTCATTGATAGATGTCAGCACCGCCAACACGTCATTTATAGATTTCAGCACCGCCAAAATGTCATTGATAGGTTTCAGCCTTGCCAACTCCTTCATTGATAGATGTCAGCACCGCCAACATGCCAACGCCTTGATTTGTTATGATAGACATAGACATAGTTATGAAGAACTATAGAAATATTAAGTTCCTGAGGTTTGCTTTTTTTTTGGCTTAAGCTTACCAGTATCAGGTTCTTCCCTTCGGCCCAGCCTTGTCTCCTCGCACCTTCACCAAGTGTAACCTGTAGTGCAGGCATTCTCTCAGTATGGCGGCGTGAGTATTATTATTCCCATAGCGTCAACGCAATGACGCGGCTTCAATGTTCCCTCAAAAGGGAACTGAACATTGGATACTGAGAATGGGAACGAGACGCCACGTTGCGTTGCCATACTTCAAGTATGTCAGAGTTGCTTCTTCAGACCAGTGAACCTGGTGATGCTCTCGCAAGCCGTGGCCAATAGATTATTTTATTCAACAAATGAATTACAATTATTTGAGGCATAAAAACATTTTTTATTTGGGGATTATGTGAAGATTTTTTTGTTGTGTGGTCTCAGACTTTTGGACCTAATTATCTATTATAACAGTTATTATAGTATTGTAACAAATTTCAAGGGGGAAAAACTTACAATAGGATATGCCTTTTATTTCTTTTTAAAAGCCTGTTAGATGGTACATTAATCTGCTTGTGTCAGCTCAGATCTGTAAAGGTTTTTAGTATCCAGCCTTCACCTAGAACTTTAATGTCAGGTTTATGCATCCATTTGTTCACCACTGTACCTGTCTCTCCCGCAGAGTGTCCAATTTATTAGTGGAGCACGGGAGCCCCGAGGGCTGTGTATTCAGATCGGTGGAGGAATGGTTAGAGGCCATAAAAATGGGTCGATACACCGAGCTTTTCATGGAAAGTGGATACACTTCTCTGGAAGTAGTCACTCAAATGACCTTGGAGTAAGTCATCTGTTGTGGAGGACATTGAGCCCGTTTGCTGTTCATCTACTATTCGTTTAAAACATCTACTATTAAAATGATTAAGAGTGTAACCACCATTTCATGTTTTTACCTTTGATTTGGATGCACTTTCTAATGGTTAATTGTTACAACATAGTTCACATGATCTCTTGAGCATACTTGTGAGGCTTTTTTTAAGGTATTTTATTTCATTTCATGTAAAAAACAAATGTAGTGGCAAAAATAGCTTTAAAAAAAGCTTTACTTTCATTACAATTTTACAAATCACTAGATAAACCTTGATTGATTCCAGCGTTTTTATCAATGAACCAATGACAGAAATATATTTGATATCTTTATGTTGTTCTTTTGCAGAGATCTTAGGAAGGTTGGAGTCACTTTGGCCGGTCACCAGAAAAAGATTCTCAACAGCATTCAGGAGATGCGAGTCCAAATGATGAACGCCACTTTGCCCATCTGAGACCTGCTTCAGAGGAACTTCCAATTGTAGCCTAGCACTTTCTATGGACACTTATTTATTGAGCGGAACTATTTAACGATGAGATCTGATGCTGAAGAAAAAAGAAACGCTGGATAGATGGACAAAGCCGTTTCGTTTGTGCAAAGCCTCCGAACTAAGAGTCACAGGGGGAACTTGACTGAAATGTTGAGTCGTTGTTTGGAAAAGTGTGGCACATCTCCAGGTAGGACTACTGACTTGGGATCAGGTGTCTCTGGGCTGAATGTATAGCGTTTTTCCATGACCTCATTCAACAATATTATTACCTCCGGAATTCCACAAAAGACCAAGGTCGGTTTCAGCTCGGATGTTTTTCTCACACGAAGATCATCTGGGCCGAAGTTCAGGCAGTGAGACTGAAGTCATGTCACGGGCTGAGGGAACGAATGGCAGTGTTAAACAAAGCAATAGTAGATTTCGAGCTTGATGTTGATTTTACTTTGTTCTAAAATGTTGCTTCCTTGATTCAAAAAGAGGACAAAGAAATGGACAGGATCATTTTCCTTTTGCACAATGTATGTGTCATGAAGGGCGGAGGAAATGTATTTGTATTTGAAAATGTGACACGTTTCCAAACCACATGTTTATTTAGTTCCACTGATGTTTTGATGTGTTACGTGTAAATAGTGTACAGTTGCGTAGATAAAGTGGAGCTCAAATGCATCCATCCATGTTCATGTGGGGTTGATATACTGTACTTGAGTGCGCGGGTGGGCTAACATACTATGTATATTCAGTCCAGTCAATAAATGTTTATATTGCCTCTCAGTGCTTCATTAGATAGAAAATGAAAAGTTGTTTTACCATTGATGTGTGAACTTTACTAGCTATATTTTGCTACCCATACTTTTGCCTCGCTCAGTTTTTCACATCATGGTGACATTTAAGTCAACATGAACTCAAACGGACCCTATTTACTTTCTTAATACAGGTTTTATTGTGCACAAGTCATTGTTTTCATAAATCTGTAGAACCTTTAAAATTCAAAATGTAATAATTTAGGGAATAATCATAGATTGGGATACTATGAAGTACATCACGTTAATGACGTACACTGGGTTTCATGTTGACTTTAAGTTGGTTCAATATGTCAGACATTACATTAGCAAAAAAACAGTTAAAGTAAAATATGTGTCATATCTGAGGCAGGGTGTTGGTTACTGTTGACAATAATCCAGATGTTTGGTTATATGGCTGTCAATGAATGTGACTACATTTTCAAAATTAAATATTTTCAGTACATTTTGACTTAAATAAGATTTCCCCAATAGGAAAGGGTAAACATTTCCGTTAGCACACGAATGCTGCCTAACTTCTCAAAAAGAGCAGTAAAATAAATTTTAATTGTCTTTTTATGTACACTGAGGTATAAATTGAAAATATTGTCTGTTAATCGACAACATGCCACACATCCATTATAGATATGGGTTTCATAATAAAAGGAAATGTTGAATGTTAGGACTCATATTCGGAAATTACAGATTTCTAACCATATTTTAGGTTCATAATTGTTTATTACAGCACATTATTTTCCTACTAACACTACTGAAAGGCCACAAGATTGTATTAACAAGTGCTCAAGGATGTCACATATTTCCTCAAAACCTTTTATAACTGCTCATAATTATGGTCAGTGTAAGTATTTTCATTAAATCCACTCTGGTAGATATATCTATTACTTTTAATTTCTTGAAATGTAATCGTATATCACATAAATTGCAGCGTAATGCTCCTTAATTAGTCGAATGGAAGTGATCAGATCAGATTTAATAATGGTCAAAAATCATAACAAAAATTTTTTTTTATGGATTTGAAAAAACTGTTTGACTGTAGATTGAAACACATTTTAACCCGACCGACCATACGCCATGCTTTAATACTGCAAAATGCTTGAGTGTTTTCAGATTTGTGGCTGTTGTTTATTGTAGTGATATTTCTTCATTACCATTGGTCATATCTATCAGAATGAAAAGCCAGATTCATCATGTTTGCCCTATTATCAGGTTGTTTACTTAGAATATGTAAATTTGGATAACTTTTAGTTGTAAAGTTGCCTTTTGTTTGACATTTATGATTGTGTTTACGCAAAATACATCACACTTGGACATGTCAAATGTGCTGCAATTAAAAAGCTTTCTGATTAGCACAGAAAATCGTTCTATATAGCCCTGTGAACTACGGCGTTAATGACAAGCACAAGGTTTAATAATTGTGTATAATTACTGTATAACCTCACACTACTATTTGATCTTTGTTAAATGAACCCACCACCCCAAAAACATGTCTAAAATCACTATACTGACTAAAATTATTTTAGCATAAATCACTGATGTTGAGTGCATCAAATCCTTTCCAAACATTCATTCTAATACAAATGATCAGCATGGTGTTGGTGGGTTGCGCATTATAAATGCATTTTATCAGCGAAATTAATATATTGTTTAAATATTTCATCATATTTGGTCCAATAAAGATGGAGGGAAAAGAATGAAAAGCACAGAAAAAAAAAGTGTAGTTTCTATGTGATAATTGTTTGTCTATTACATTTTACTGTGTGTTTTGTTGTGTAAATGTCTTTTGTAGTGTAATATATTACATTTTATATTTTTTGGAAATAAATTGGAGAGAAACCCAATATTGCTGAGTTCTCTATGCAATGCAATATCACTAGCCTGGCATGCCAGACCTACTTCAAGATGTTAGGTCTGGGAACTCTCCATTGACATACCTCAATCCGAGGGGCGGGGATGAACGGCTGTCTTTCAAAATCCCTCTGCACGCAATAGGATAGCGCTAACCAACCAGAGCAACGAACGGCTGTGGCTGAGTGAGTCCATGCGTTTTTCCACCAGCGGAGCTAATTGATATAATAAACTTTTGCCGTATCAGGTCGGCAAAACTCCGAACACATCTTCCTTTTTTAAGAATGACTTAAGTGACGTTCTCTTACCTCCAAATCCTCCAGAGTCGCGGCCAAAGCCGATTCGAAAGACCGCTGCATCTTCATTGTTTTCAAGTAGCAGGGAAATCACCTATGGAAATCACGCGGAACGTCATGAACTGTGCCGTCATTGTGTTAAGCCCGCCCGCCGACTCTATACACGATGTGATTGGCCTGACCAGTTTTGGTTTTTCCAGCTCAAAAGCCTATTGAGAGTTGCTAGACCACACTGGCAGCGAAATGATTTTCGCTGCCCCTAGGGTGCGTCTAGATTTCTAGGCTACAATATCACAATTCTAGCAGATATTCACCAACACCAGGTGATGTGTGGAAGTGGGAATATCTCAGTTCAAATATCACACTTCAGTCAGTATGGCAAAAACAGAATACAAATAACATATGGCCATTCACTTTGAAAACAGCTGACAGAAAGTAAAAATGAAGGTATCATTATATGAATGAAATGTTAAAGTTTGTTTTTACGTTTGGCATAGCTCTATACACTACCGTCATTGAAAACTGGACTTGCCGCCATCTTGGAAGTAACAAATGACACTTCTCGCTGAGGTCGGGGTTGATCGATCTGTCCAACTTCGAGTGGTATTTCAGATGTTATTTCCAAGTAGGAGGTGGGAAAAATCCAAATAGGCTATATGCACGCATAAGTTCCGCATTTGACGCAAGGATACTCTTCCGTTTCCGGTTGGGGAGATTAAAGCGGAGGAGAACCGAGGAAAACGGGATTAAAAACGGGAGTCTTCAAAATGAACTGTCCTCCCGTCTTTGAAACGAAACTTTCATATGTTTAGATGTAATTTTATATATAGTTATGTTTATTTCATATAATTTTAAAAAGAAGCATAAACACAACGAGGGGTGTCTGTTTTTGTGACTAACGTTTCTTTAGTATAACCATGGAGTATAAAATTCAATATAAATTCTTGGTATTGCATTGGACTCTACGATCGGCGGAAGTTATTGAGCATCCTTAACCCTTCACCGGAAATACCGCCGTGCATAGAGCCCATTCAGAGCTGTCTGGAACCAGCATTAGTTCCAGTCCTGATCAAACACACCTGCCTGCCTTTTCTAGCAACCCTCGATTAACTCCAGCTGAGTTTGATCAGGGTTTGCGCTGGATCTCACTGCACAACTGAAGAACCTTAGCATTAATTGTTTTCTGTGGGCAGTTTTCTCTTTCAGGTCAACTATTGCCAGGGTCAAGCAACAGTTTGAAGGGATTTGGTGATCAAGTTAGTCACAGTTTGCTAGACTGTATAAGTGTGAAGTCCGCACACTGGAAAATACTGCTCCAAAAGAATTTATTAAAATCAACGTTTCGACCCTCAGGTCATCAGGCACAATATCAATGTAAAGTGAAGTCAACTTTAAATAGACACAGACGATCTCCTTAATTAGGCACAGACAAAAGATCCCATGAAAAATGCAAGTAATATAACAAATACAAGTAATGTGACAGTTACAATTCATGTAAAAAAAAAAAAAAAAAACTATAAAAATGGCCAACGCATTCTCATCCTTTGGCGTCATATAGGTGACGCCATATGACATTTCGTCGAAATCTTACGCACACGGCACCCTTTAGCGTCAATATAACACACACTGTTATGGGTAGTAGAGGATGACACGGGAGTGGATTTTCACTCCTGTCCCGTCCCACTCCCATAGAAAGAAATCTTGTCCCGTCCCACTCCCAGACCAAAGTTTAAAAAATAATCCCATCCCATCCCGCTCCTGGTAAATTGACTCCCACTCCCATCCCGCTCCTGTTTAATCTGACTCCCGCTCCTGTACCGCTCCCATATATTTTTTTCTTCAATTAGTGTTTAGTTAATACATATAATTTGATTTAATCTGCTCTTCATCCTGTTTTAGACCAGCTGCTGAGCCCGTTTCTAGATTTTCTCCAGAAAATGGAAGACAGCTAATAAAAGAAAAACAGTACATAGTTCACACCATGTCTACAATAGTTTAATAAACCCAAACAGCACATAAAGCTGCATTTTACTCATTTATTGTTGAGTAAACAATACATTTATAGTTTACATTTATAGTTTTTTTAATTACATGTTTACAATTTTCATCAATTATGCTCTTGCATAATGAGTCCATCTTAGTTATATGTTGCTGTGTAGGAACAAAAGTGCATCTACATTTTCTGGATTGAGGGTAGAATGCCACTCTTTCCCGCAACACTGAAGCTACGCTCAGAAGGAGTACTTGTTGCGGGGATAGCTAGCTAGCAGCCTCTTGGCAACTGGTACGGCTGGACGGGTGGGTCGTATATTTCTTTTTTAATTGCGTTACATTGTAGGCGTATTAAAAGGAAACTACAAAATGGTGCATTTTAGGGCTGCATATTGGTAAAAAAATCACATTGCGGTATTTTATTTTTCTGCGATATATATATATTGCGATATAAAAACAATTTCACCAGATGACTTAAATAGCTCTATTTGGAAAGAATGAATCATTCTAGAATGACTGTGGTGGTTTTGTCATGGAGTAAATCTGCATAGAAACTAATATTAATAAAATGTTAACTAATGTAGTTAACTAGACTTTAATAAATGGAACCTTATTGTAAAGTGTTTCCGATTTATGCCTCTTGAGTTCAGAGTTGGACATCTCGACAGATCAGTTGTTTTAACCATTCATTAAAGTGAATCGGTTCAAATGAGTCATTAGTTCGCGAATCGGACGTGTCATTAAGGGACCACATCGCACAAGATTTGTCAACACAGAAAACATTTCATCACTGGATGGAATCCATCACTGAGTCAACTCAATTCATTAATATGCGCGAGGGAGGGAGAGCGAGAAAGACCGTTTGAAGCCGGTGAGTGCGCGCACGACCGGGGCTTTCAGTTTCACTCTCTCTGCTTGTTCTCAGCAAGCGCAGCAGTCACTCATCTACATCACTCACCGGTCAAACTTTGGCGGGACAAAAATACGCTTTAGTAAGGCTGACAGAAAACAGCGCGCAAGTTCCAGTCTTCTTGCGCTTTATGTTTAAACTGACAGGACTTGCAAATTGATAAACTCTCACACACTATGATGGTTAAACTTTGCAATTAATCCGCGAATCACACGCGTTACGGGCCGGGGAGCTGCTGGCACGCATCAACTATCCCTAGTATAGCCTTGACATCACACATATCTGCGATGTGACTATCGTGGATGCGCACATCGCAATATTAATGTTAAAATGATAGCTACATCGTGCAGCCCGAGTGCATTTACCTTTTTCTTTTTTGTCGTCTTTGCTATTGGTTGATTCCCGCTCCCGTCTGCTCCCGTTAACCATTTATCCTGTACCGTCCAAATCCCGTGATTAATAGCAAAGATGACTCCCATCCTGCAGGAATCCCACGGGAATCCCGTGACCCATGGGATTCCCGAAAAAATGTCAGCCTCTAATGGGTAGGTTTAGGTCTGGGGTAGCGTTAGGTTATGACGCCTTGGGATCTGTGTCTCATATTGACGCTAAAGGATGTCACGTGCGTCGGATTTAGACGCGCGTCACCTGTATGACGCCTTGGATTCTGCGTCTCATATTGACGCTAAAGGATGCCATGTGCGTCGGATTTAGACGGGCGTCACCTATATGACGCCTTGGGTTCTGCATCTCATATTGACGCTAAAGGATGCCATGTGCATAAGATTTCGACGAAATGTCAAAAGCGTCACATGTATGACACCTTGGGATGAGAACGGGCTGAAATGGCTTAATATCAAAATCCTCATTCAACCCTAAAGGTGACAAAGTACTTAAGGTATAAGTCCAAAAACATTCCCTCTGTAATAATTTCTTATCCGGGGGATTTCGGATTCAGCCTGTCTTACATACTAGTATGACCAACTAGCGGTTAGTCAAGAGTTATTCTTAGTCAAGAGTTGGTCAAATCAAATTAGACCAATCTACATGTTTATGTAACTGACTTAAAACAGTTATGAACAGTCTTAAAGAAAAAAATGTGATGACCAACTTTTGAAAACAAGTTTATGCAACCAGCAAATGGGACTCGAGCACCCCTCATCATCATCAGCACTATATAGAGCACACACTTCCTTAGTCGTGACCTCGTTTGATTATACACACTGTTTATCTTGCTACTTAATGTGTCTAGCTACCCTGGTAACTACTACAAACAATCAAAATGTTGTCTCGGTAGACAATGAGGTTGGTTTATTAATACAAATGTCCCTGGACTATAAAGTGGTAAAACGTTAGGAAGACTGGGAGTCAAGTCAAGTACTCATGCCTATAGACTAAACACGTATTGACGTCACCATTTTCACAAATTCCCATTTTTGTAGTTTGCACAGACAATAATAGTATTGTTTTCAAAAACGTGCGTTTCCCATACAACGACATAACTCGCCGATTAACAACCATAGTATGATGCATCATTGAAGAAACTAATGAGCTAGTCACGACTGTTTCTCGAACATGCTCGCATTGGTTCAACAATACAGGACTGTCATTAATGTTGTCATGTGCATGTAGTTGAGTAATAACTTAATAATCTCCGAGATGCTGCACTAACGGACATGGCACATGATGACTACATCACTGTTATTGTTTTACGTCATTTAGCTTTATTTGATATTTGATTCATCATGGGTTACCGCTTGCGTCATACTTTGGGCCTCACTTGTGCATTTATGCACATGTGCACTATTTACAAACGATGCTGATTAGGGAGATGCTGATTTCCATTTCACGAGAGTAGATGTTAAAACTTCATGCTCATTTGCTCATCTGGCTTTCCCAAGATAAGCTGCTACGTCCCCCGAGTTAGTCTAGGGGTTCGGGAGTGCAACATTTTAAATGTGACATTGTAGAGGGACAGATATGATCCATAGGTTGTACAAAAACTCAACAGTCAAAGTTACTGTGCAAAAGCCAAAACCTTTATTCAATAAGTAAGGTCGGTGGCAAAAAGTGAAAAGAATTATTCTATACGAATATAGATTAACATAAATATAAAAATGGACATGTTATACAGAATTTCTGTAAGGTGGATAAAGTTAATGGAAAAGAGAAAAGATAGACGTGGACGGCGCCTATAATAGCCAGTCTAATACTGTGCTAAAGTTGTTGTCCCGTAGCCACTTGTTATGACACGCCAGGCGGCTAATATTAAACCTGTTGTTACGTGTAGCTAAGTTAGATCCAGACGCATCGTCTTCGTTGCAATATTACCATTTTTATTGTCCTCCACACAGATGCACAATACATAAATCCACAAGCAGGAGAACTCCAAGAACTTAGCACGACAACAGCATTCGTAAAACTCCGCCGTAGCGGTCAAAAACTTGTTTGCCCTTCCGGGTTCAACACCTAACTACCTGTTGATCCCACACATACATATACACATGAACCTACAGCACCATCTAGTGGCCAAAATAAAAGATACACACATTTGGCTCCTATAGCGCCAAAGAAAAGAAAATAACAAAACCAAATGAAGTCTAGCTGTTAAATAACCTCTCATCCTAACTAAAAAAATAAAGAAGAAAATAATAATCTTCAGCGTCCAAGACGCCCTATCTAGTCTCCACTAACTAACAGAAACAGAAATACAAGGTGTGGCGCTCGCCCCTAACCTAGTGTACTAGACAGCAGCGAAAACCCCTGGGTGTGGCAGTGTATGTCACGTGACATGCTACCTGTCTATCTCCTCTCCATACTAGTAACCTCCAGCGCTCCGCAGAGCAGGTTACATAAAATGAGACAATCGAACACAGGGAGAGTTCACTAATACATAACTTTAGCATCACACAGGGTGAACGAGAACCACAACCTCAACAGAGTATACAAATGAGCAGCGTGACAGAGAGCAGCGTGGTTTGAGTCTCAGCGAGCCGAGAGCTTTCGTGGAGGCGTCGGGTGTGCACTCTTATTTCCCAGGTGGCCTGTTCCCATTGGCGATGGCGAGAAGTGGTGACGTCAGCGCTAACAATGATTGACAGGTCACCTGGCCAATCACGGGTACCTGCAAAAGCGAAAGCAACCGAGAGAGAGCGGGAAGAGAAACACAAGAGAACACACACGCAATACAGAAACGTAACATAAGCAAAACTAAGACGTAGCTTTACAGTACTATGCTTCTCCATCTATTTACGCTTCTTTCCATGTGGGGGTGTGTGACTCCCCTTCTGTCCGGCATTAACGGCTGCAGTGTACTTGGCGCGTCAGCACACACGACGACAACAACTACAGGACCAGCACGACAACCGTCTGGATTGAGCCGAGTAGGGGAAATCTCTAGGGTCTTCAAGTGGGCACCTTCCGTCCTCAGTGTTTCGTCGACTAAGAGGGCTCGACAGTGACTCTGGCGTCCCAGAGTCACCCCCCCTCCGTCCCCCACTCAAATCAGCCCAGCTTACTGACCTCTACATCCCTCCTGCTGCAGAGACCTAACCACAATCTCACGATCTCGCCGCTACCCAACCATGCGCGCCAACCCGTTTGACTAAGGCTGTTGAAAAATATATAAAATATATAGATTTAAACTTCATGTACAGCATGTTAACTTGCTTATTTTGCTCAATAGCATGATCTCTTGAAGTCCACATGATACTAACAAGAAACACTTCTAATTGCAGGTCGAAATACTGAAGAATAACTCCCTTTGGAGGGACTTTGTGCTTTTAACATTGCAGACCTTTTTCATGCTCAAACAGCAATACACACTAAAGAAAGTTGATAATGTAAAAAAAGCATAATAGGTCCTCTTAAAACTTAACATAATGTCCAAAAAATGGCTAAAAACCAGCATGTGTTCAACCAACAAGCATTGAAAATCAATGTGTAGAATTTCACTATTCATTGTTCGAATCATTATTTACACATATGTTAATATGGGACTCAAAGGCACAGATTCTGTAGAATAACAGAGATATAGAAGTTATTCACTAGTTCCCTTTCGTTCGTCAAGAAATGCCATGGGTCTGCGGAATTTGCATGACGTAACTCCGCCCCACCTCGTGGGTATAAAAGGAGGAAGTCCTGCAGCAAGCAGATATGTTTTCGCTTCGGAGCCAAGAGTATTTCTTCACTCCACAGTCATTTCTGACTTCACTCTACGAGACGAGCCTTTCTCTCCGGTGTTGGTGTGTGACGGCGATCTGCGGCGAGTTCACAGTGCCTGCTGTTCTGTGCAGTGATCTGCCAGTGTGTGTGTGTCTCCCCGCCCGCTTCAACATCGCAGAGTTTTCTCTCCTCTCACAAAAGAGCTCGCACGCGGCACGTCTTTTTAAAGACGGTTCGCCCGTGCATTTCTATAAATAGGTTGCAGCGGACTGGTATCGGACTCTGATGGGCACGAGCGCTGTCTAGTGTGTTGGGCTATTGATCATGCTTGAACAGCGCTCGTGGGTGACTCATGTTCTCTTAGGAACGTGATCATCGCGTCATATAGGTCGAGACTCGTGAACTCGCAAGAGTGAGAGTCCCCTCTTCCACCCCCCGTCTTTTCGGCTGGTGGCCAGGGTGACCTGAGGGTGTTGGTCTGGAACAAGGACGCCGACTCTGTAAAAAGAGTCCACGACCCCAGCCCCCCTCTTCAATGACGGTGCCCGCTAGTGAACTGATGATTCCACGAGTCTACCCTCGGGTGGCCCGTGCGTTTTCATTTGAAGCTACAGAGGATGATGCTGTGTCTGCAGCAGCATCACTAGGCGGCCATGCTTTCCTGGGACGATTGATTTTGGGAGAGGCCGCCGACCCGCGTCCACGGCAAACCCCAATATCTTTCCTCCCGGACGTGCATGATGAGATCTCGAAGTCCTGGTAGACCCCCTGGTCTTCTCGGGACCGCTCGTTGGTCTCACCCGCCTTTCCTCCCCTCACTGGCAGCTGCCCATGGGTACACTGGGGTCCCCCCAGTTGAACGCTCTGTTGCGATGCTGCTGTGTCCTCAGAGTGCTTCCCGGCGCAATCCTAAGCACCCGTCCGGAGCCTGTAGTTTTTTCGTCTACACTAATCTGTGGCGAAATGCTATAGCGCCATAGGACAGGCAGCCGCCTCACTGCATCCATGACCATTCTGCTGGTCTACGTGACCCAGATGCTCACGGACATGCACGAGGGTGGGACTGACCCGAGGCTCTTCAATGAGCCGCGCGCCGCCACTGACCTTGCTCTCCTAGCGACGAAAGTGGCCGTACGCTCTCGGTGTCAGGTGATGCTTACCTTTGGGGGCTGACCGGTCTGATGTACAGGATGTCGGCAGATCCGTCTGCCTCGACACCTCTATATCCCAGGTCGGCCTCCTCGGCGGTGCGGTTGACTGCTTTCGCCCAACAGTTCTCAACCGCCCATGAGCAGACTGACGTTATTCTGCCCGACGGCCCCGCTGTCCGCTCAGATCCCTCAGTTTGCCCACCGCCGCAGGCGCCCTCCCATGGTTCCAACCCCCCCGTTCGCCAGTAATGGGCTGGCTCTGGAAGACCGTAGGGAAGGTGCCACAGCCCTCTCCAGCCCCGCCCCCCCGCTAAATGCCAGGTTAAGCGGCGCTTTTGAGATGGGCTGCTCAGAGATAAGTCTCAGTTCTTCCAGGAGTTGGTAGCAGGGCCACTCCTTTCCCCGGTGGAGGGCTGGGGAAGAATCCTCACTCAACAAGAACTGACTTCTCGTCTCTGAGCATACAGAGTTCTCGGACGACACAGAGTGCCGCCCACAAGCCACGCTCTCCTCGTCCCCCTCTGTCCCAGAGGCGGTTGACACGGCGGGTCGTCCACGGACCGCCTCAGCCCTGTCCCCCTCTGTCGCCAGACCCCCGACAGAGCACGCCCCCGTGGAACGCTGGTCCTTCCCTGGCCTCCTCTGTCCGGGCGCGGAGCCTAACTGTGCCCCCACACTGGGCCGCTATGCCACCCACGTCCGGGCCAGTTACTCCGCTTCGCTGCCCCTCCGGGGGGACGCCTGTGGTAGAGCTTCCCCGTCTGTCCGCCGGGTCGTCTGCACCATCAGGTTCGGCTATGCGATTCAGTTCGCACGGTCTCCTCCCCGCTTCAGGGGAGTCCGCTCCACTTTGGTCGGTGACAATGCCCCTATCATGAGAGCCGAGATTGCCACCCTGCTGGCGAAGGGTGCAATCGAGACTGTCCCTCCAGCCGAGATGAGGTCCGGCTTCTACAGCCCTTACTTCATTGTCCCCAAGAAAACCGGTGGGTTACGACCGATCCTGGACTTGCACGTGCTGAATCGCTCCTTACACAGGATGCCGTTCAAGATGCTCACTGCCAAACGCATTTTCGAATGCGTGCGGCCCCAGGATTGGTTTGCAGCGATCGACCTGAAGGACGCCTACTTTCATGTCTCCATTCTTCCTCGACACAGACCATTCCTCCGGTTTGCTTTCGAGGGGCGGGCATACCAGTACGCAGTTCTCCCTTTCGGGCTAGCCCTGTCTCCTCGCGTCTTCACGAAGGTCGTCGAGGCAGCCCTTGTTCCCCTTCGGGTTCACGGGGTTTCGCATCCTGAACTATCTCGACGACTGGCTGGTCCTAGCTCACTCTCGAGACCAGGTTTGCGAACACAGGGACCTTGTGCTCTGGCACCTAGCTCGCTTGGGCCTTCAGGTCAACTGGGAAAAGAGCAAACTTTGCCTCGTGCAGAGGATCTCTTTTCTCGGTATGGACATTAACTCGGTCGCCATGTCCGCGCAGCTTACGAGCGAGCGCGCGCAGTCACTGCTGACTTGTCTGAGACAGTTCCAGGACAAGAGTGCGGTTCCACTGAAACTTTTCAGAGGCTCCTGGGGCATATGGCATCTGCAGCCACGGCAACGCCGCTCGGATTGCTTCATATGAGACCGCTTCAGCTTTGGCTTCACGACCGAGTCCCGAGGTGGACGTGGCTCGTGGCACCTTCGAGTACCAGTTACTCCGGCCTGCCGTCACTACTCAACCCGTGGGCGAACCTCAGTTTCTACGGGCCCAAGTGCCCCTAGAACGAGCTTCCAGGCATGTTGTTGTCTCAACAGATGCCACCACGGGCTGGGGCGCCATGTGCAATGGACATGCTGTCACACTCTCATGTTGAGCAGAAATGCTCCTGAAAAATTCAGTGAGATTATCACACTCAGGTGTTGAGCAGAAATGCCCCTGAAGGTTCAGTGAATTTCTTCACACTTAGGTGTTGAGCAAGCTTGCTCCTGAAGCCCGGTGATACTCGCATGTAATGTTGCAGTATGGCATGTCATTGCCTCGAGTTGCTGGCCGTACGCCTTGCCCTGCACCGCTTTCGAGCGCTGCTCAGGGGTCAAAACGTACTAGTCCGATCAGACATTACCGCCACAGTAGCGTACATCAACCATCAAGGTGGTCTACGCTCGCGCCGTATGTCGCAACTCGCTCGCCACCTCCTCTTATGGAGTCAGAAGCATCTGAGGTCCCTTCATGCTATTTACATTCCCGGAGCCCTGAACTGTGCAGCCGACGAGCTCTCACGGGTTCAGCCCCTCCCTGGCGAATGGCGACTCCATCCCCAGACGGTCAGCTGATTTGGGACCAGTTCGGCGACGCACAGATAGATCTGTTTGCCTCCCACGACTCGACCCACTGCGCCCTGTATTATTCTCTGACCGAGGTCGGCACGGATGCACTGGCGCACAGCTGGCCGCGGGGCCGCAAGTATGCGTTTCCCCCAGTGAGCCTTCTTGCGCATTTCTTGCGCAAGGTCAAGGAGGACGAGGAGCAGGTCCTTCTGGTTGCGCCCTACTGGCCCACCAGGACCTGGTTCTCCGAACTCATACTCCTCGCGACAGCACCTCCTTGGCCCATACCTCTGAGGAAAGACCTTCTTTCTCAGGGACGGGGCACCCTGTGGCACCCTCGTCCCGATCTTTGGAGCCTCCACGTCTGGCTCCTGGACGGGACCAGGTAGGTTTGAGTACCCTACCACCTCCGGTGGTGGCTACCATCACTTCCGCTAGAGCGTCGTCCACGAGACACCTCTATGCGTTGAAGTGGAACCTCTTCGTCAGCTGGTGCTCTTCTCACCGAGAAGACCCCCGGAAATGCCCGGTCAGCGTCGTGCTTTCCTTCCTTCAAGATGGGTTGGAGCGAAGGCTGTCTCCCTCCACCCTGAAAGTCTATGTTGCCGCTATCGCCGCACACCATGACTTGATAGAAGGTAAGTCTGTGGGAAAGCACGACCTGGTCATCAGGTTCCTTAGAGGAGCCAGGAGATTACATCCTCCTCGCCCTCCTCTCGTTCCCTCCTGGGACCTCGCAGTGGTTCTAACTGCCCTGCAGCTGGCTCCCTTTGAGCCTTTGCAAACAGTGGAGCTCAAGCTCCTGTCAATGAAGACAGTGCTCCTGGTTGCATTGGCCTCTATTAAGAGGGTAGGGGACCTGCACGCATTCTCCGTTGACGAAGCGTGCCTGGAATTCGGGCCGGCTTACTCTCACGTGATCCTGAGACCCCGGCCTGGATATGTGCCCAAGGTTCCTACCACTCCCTTTCGGGACCAGGTGGTGAACCTGCAAGCGCTGCCCCAGAGGAGGCAGACCCAGCCTTGGCACTGCTCTGTCCAGAACGTGCTCCTCGCACCTATGTAGACAGGACGCAGTGTTTCAGGACCTCAGACCAGCTCTTTGTCTGTTATGGTGGGAAGCTGAAGGGAAGAGCTCTCTCCAAGCAGAGGTTGTCTCACTGGATAGTGGACACCATTGCTTTGGCTTACCAGCAGCAAGGTCGACCGTGCCCCCTTGGTGTGACGGCCCACTCCACCCGGAGTGTGGCATCCTCTTGGGCGTTAGCGCATGGCGCCTCGCTAACAGACATCTGCAGAGCTGCAGGCTGGGCGACACCCAACACATTTGCCAGATTCTATAATCTCTGAGGTGAGCCTGTGTCCTCTCGTGTGCTCGCTTCAACCAGCCGGCATTAGGACCCGCTCAGGTGTCTTCGCTTGCTCGCCATTCCACTCCACGGACTGGATACGTGCGATATTTTTTCCTCAGGTGAGCTTCTCCGAAAGCCCTGAGTTCCTCCTGCACTCCTGACGTCGACCCAGTGTCTTTGTACCTGTGCGTCGGCTAGGTGCCTCCCGTGTGCATGGTCCCTCTACGGAGCTACCCCCACATGTGTATTCCCACTGTAAGCCTCTCTGAGCATGTGTCTTCCCTTGGCAAGCCACCTTGCCACTCCCTGGGGTTTAAAACTTTTCCACCTGCGGCTGGATACCCCAGTGTATTCCCCATATGCATATTTGTATTCTAATCCCCCAGCCCCCCCCCCCCCCCCCCCCCCCCCCCGTTGGGCTGGGTATATCCTGCATACTCCTCTATATCTTGGGATATGCTCCCCAGTGTACCTTGGTATTCCTGTGTTAAATAGGAGTCCCACTTGTCCAGTATGACAGGGATCTCAGATTTACGCAGGGCACTGGAAGACAGCTGTGAAGGTGGCATGATTAGACTGGTAACCCCATTCGTCGTCATCCGACGGAACTCGGAGTGACGAACGAAAGGGAACGTCTCGGTTACGTATGTAACTTTCCTGAGTGAGGGAACGGAGACGTTCCGTCTTCTTGCCACTTCCGCTGTATACCGCGGGGATCGCCTGAGTTCAGTCTTGGCTCCTCAGCGAAGAAACATATCTGCTTGCTGCAGGACTTCCTTCTTTTATACCCACGAGGTGGGGCGGAGTTACGTCATGCAAATTCCGCAGACCCATGGCATTTCTTTGCCATTGGCTCGTTTTGTATACTCGAAGTCGATAGGCTTTCTAAGCGAAACCCCATTCGTCGTCATCCGACGGAACGTCTCCGTTCCCTCACTCAGGGAACGAGGGTTACATACGTAACCGAGACGTTCTCTTCATCACTCGTTACGTTAAACCACCAATAAATGTACTATGTATGATAATATAACCTCTTATGTATTCCACACCAATCCAGTTGTTTTTTATGGCACAAAGTTTCATCTTACCATTGCGCTCCTTTGGGAAATCACATTGGTAAACATCGCCTTGGGTGTTAATTATCAATCCCTGTTTCTAAACCTCAAGGGCAGCGTCATATATCAAATATCGAAATGGCCAAAGATTCCACATCAGCAATACAAGAAACCTCTCTGTAGCATTTATCTGCTAGTCCTGCCTTGCCTAACGTCATATGTGATTGTTCTTTTGATGGCTCATTGCTTGCGGCCGGGCTGTCTGTTCTGATGTTGGAGGTGCGAGTCCCTGGACAGTGTCTTCGGCTGCTAATGCAATTTCCATGTATAGAGGTGCCACTAGACCCACAATCCCCTGGGTCATTTATGAATCATTTGGATTTTAATCATTATGAATGACCTTCATCAGCGTGTCTCCGGTCCTGCCAGTATGAGGGTTTATGTGACTTAAAGCGTATTTTTGTATCATCTCATCTTCCCGATAAAGTATTTCGTATGAAAAACGAGCCTCTAACTACATGTCTGCAAAACTCCAAAAACATAACTTTACATTAAATTCACTGCAGTTTCCAGCTGAAATGAACACTAGTGGCAGTAAAACACAACAACTTTTATTCTTGCAATGAATCCTGTGAAGCATACACCTTCAACGTTTCTCACATTATCAGTTTATTCGCTATAGTTTAGAAAATGGTAATAAAATAAGACAAGACAAGGATATTTCATTGGTTTTGGCCATTCTTCTGTTTAACTGTCTCACAAATGAATAAGGTTGAATATCTGTAAGCTGTGAAATTTAAGTCAAAATTTAGATAATACCAATTTAGATCGACCAATTACCAAGCAATGCTTAATTTTCTTCAGCCTGTGGTGTAAAAAGGTCGCATTAGCAATAAAAGAAAAAAACTCTTAAGCAAAACATGGTCGGGTCAAAGTGTCTGAATCATTTTTGGTCCCAATGTTTTATACATTTTACTGGAAGTCCACTGTATGAATAATTTTTGGGTATAGTATGTCACAGTTTACTTTATTTTGCTCTCCTCACTTACATAAATTAACTATAGTGCCCTGCACCCACTAGTAAAAGAAATATAAAAAAAATTGTATCTGGTGTCTGAATAATTTTTGGTTTGACTATAAGTCATGTTCAAAGACTTGTAGAAGCAAACTAAAATTGCAAGTTTTTTTCAGGAAGTATGTTTCTCACTTTTGCTTGTTGTTTTCAAACACAATCGAGCATTTCAAAATTGCTGTGATAGAAAATTTGTATGACAACAGATGTTTTTACATTGCTTTAACTAATTAAAATAAGTTAAGTAATTATCAACTTTTTTATAAGTTATACAAGGTTCAACTATTGTTTTAGTCAGTTTAATGTAATTTAAGTAGAAATTACTTAATTGTTTTAAGTAGAGTCAACTTAGATATGTTTAAGGCGGCAACGGGATAAAATGTTTCCAAATTCACGTTTAGGATAAAACTGAACACACTTTTAGTGTTATTCACTAGATTTCACTTTGAAAGTGTCAGGAAACGTGCAAAAAGCAACATAACATAATTTTGCAGAAATGTCACCAAAAGCATGCTTTTTTCCAATGAGCCATGGGTTACATTTTTTTTTATTGCAGCTTACACTATTTTTTTGCTACATCATAAAACAAAAAGAATGCAAAGTGATAGGCCTAAGTAATATATATTGCATATTCATGTACATTGCAATTTGCTGAATATTTATTATTATCATCAATAACATTAAGGGCCCTATTTTAACGATCTGTAACGCAAGTATCAAGCACGAAGCGCAAGTAACTTTGTGGGCGGGTCTTGGGCGCTGTTGCTATTTTACCGTGGGATAAATGACTCTTGCGCCCGACGCAAGTTTAAAAGGGGTTGGTCTGAAATAGCTTCATTATTCATAGGTGTGGTTTGGGGCGTAACGTGAAATAAACCAATCAGAGCGTCATCCAACATACCCTTTAAGTGCAGGTGCGCATGTTGCATGGCGGATTGTTATTATTATGCCGGATTTACCAGGCGTGCGCCAGGAGCGCTTCACAGCCGATTTTTTTTTCCTGGTTCTTGACGGACAAACTCATTTGTCAGATGTCCTTATATACATATGTGTCTTGCAACTATTGGGCAAACAGCTCTGATCCGTCATTACTACAATTAGCCTGAAAATTTTGGGTAAATGTGTAAGCTAGATTTAGGCCTACATTTTTTTTCCATATTTTCCTTGTTATAATGTACGATTTGCAAAAATAAAAACTGCTGCATCTGTGTTGATGAGAGAATCAAAGTGTTTGCGCGTTGTGCACCCGCTACATTATGGCCAAGCATGCGCACTTAAAATAGCATTATGAATAACGCACAACGCGCCACTGACTTTAGACCAAGTTTTTTCTGGTCAGTGGCAGAATTGTTTTCTGGAAGTGCAAAATAGCACTAGGGAATGTTTGCGCCGAAACACGCCTCCTTTTTTGCGCCGACCCGCCCAGGGAGCGCAAGTTCATTTTCTAGTTGACCGACGTGCGTCTGTGGAGGGAAAAGCCCGCTTTGCACGGGTGCAAAAAAGGAATGATACATGCGTCAGTGTACAAAGTCATTTGCGCCGGGTGCAAGATAGAGCCCTACACCTTTAATTACATTGCAAGTTGTTTAAAGAATAGCTCACCCAAAAAAATATTTTTCCTGTTGAACAAAACAGAGGCTAAAAATGTATCAACTTAGCTCTAATATTAGCTTAGTGCTAAGCTCTTAAAGTAAGCTTTCTCCCCCCACAAAATTCATCCTAAATGTGCCATTTATCCACAAGTACCACCTAGCACCAATAACCTTTGCGATTCATCTTATCTTGCAACCAATTATCGAGTAACCTTTTTTGTCTAGCGCATGCTAATCCGCCTGTGTGCTTAAACATCCCTTCTGCCATAAACAGCCAGTGCAATTACGTGCTCCTTTGCTCCAGGCTCCTGCTTTATTTCCCTCTTATTTGCCCACCTATCCCCTCGTATTGATCTCGGCCACGATGTGTGATCTTAATAATTCTGCCCTGTGTCGCTAGCCTGCGCTTGCCAGCCTCTGTGGTGTTTCGTCGAGCCCTCAGGCGCAGGCCCAGGAGAGCCCGAAAGGTGTGTGCCGATAGACCGCGCGAGTGTGTGATGAGGGTCATTGTGTTTGTCACTTCAGCAGAACTCTCAAGGTCTCCCGTGTTTTTAAAGCGTGCTATCCCTGTAGTAAGCGTGGGTGCCGCTAAATTGCTATTGTCAGCAGGGGAGCTGACAGCAGTATTAGTATGTTTCGCTGGAGGTCGTCCAAGGTGAAATGAAATAGTAGTTAACCTGTGACATCCCCGAGCTAAGGCATATTAATAATGGCCAATGCATGTAAGGAGCGCCATTATTTCTTTCTAATGAGCACTGTCGTTGGTGTTCAGAGGGCACGGCGAACGCTGCTATCTACTCCCTGAGCTGTTCGGTTTACAATTACATACTGTTTCTATGCTTGTTTTTTGCAGATCATAAAGGATTGCTAATGTGTTGAAGCCATTGGGCCCTATTTTAAGGATCCAAGCGCATGAGCTAAAGCACACGGCGCAAGTGCTCTTAGGTTGTGTCTGAATCCACTTTTGTTAGTTTAAGGCGAGACACGGCAGGCAAAAACATCGTTTTTTTATTTCACTGGTCAATTTTGAGATTTTGGGATATTTGTCTTCAATAACATGTCTTCTTTCAGACTTGTGGTGAAATAAAGTCCGAAATACACTTTTAGGTCTTTATTTTATTACACTTTGTCTGTTTGCATCTATAGATTTCTCATAAATTCATCAAAAGTTGTCGTTATAAATCATCACCCTGTCATCACACACACCGTTATAAAGCTCTCTCTCTCTCCTGTACAATACTGCCGGATCCAAATATGGTAATTTCTGTTTTATCAGCAAACCAATCGTGAAAGTAAAAGGGGGGATTTAACTCTAAATGCGCAATCTCATTGGCTGATGCTAAATCTTTAAAGCCCATTTTCTCAAAATGACTTTTCTTTCAAACTCCAAGTCTGAAATCTCCACTTCAGTAGCACTTAAATACACCAAACTTTCCAGTCTTGTGCCTAGTTATATTATGAAGACATTTACAGAGGGATTTGTAAATATATTATTCCTAGCCTGATTTATATAACATTTTATTACAAAAATCAAATCATTTCTTTAAGGCTATTGGCAGTATATTCTGATTTACAGGATAACAAAAGTAGATATTCATAAATCCCTCTGTAATTTTCCCATCTAATATGTGAACACAATGAAACAATAATTTTGAACCTGGCTACTCAGATTTCATTTTTTTAAATATATGCAAATTAGCGCACATTTAATTAGATAATGCCTAATTTGCATATTTAAACTTTAAATTACAGAAAACTTGTAATACATTTTTTAATCAACTGGTAAAGTTTCATGATGATATCTGCTAGTTAAAAAAGTTATCCTATTCACCTGTAGTGTCTCGCCTTAACAACGGGAAAAATGGTCAGTGCTCCCGGCGCATGGTCGTATATTCTCTTAATGAGTAATGGGTGTGTTTTGGGCGTAACGTGCAATAAACCAATCAGAGTCTCATCTCCCATTCCCTTTAAAAGCCAGTTGCGCTCACGCCATGGCAGAATTTGCAAGCGTAAAAACTGGACGCTTCTCCAGAGAGGAAACGGATCAGCTTGTGCGCGAGGTTAAAGCGTTAAAGAGCAGACCAACTATAGGATAAAATGTATGAAGCAGTCGTGACTAGCTAATTTGTTTCTTCAAAGATGCATCGTACTACGGTGGTTAATCGGCATGCGTTTCATTTACGTCAAAATAGCAACGCGCCAACACACATCGTTTTCAGACCAGCAGAGTAGAGTATATATCACACAGGTTATGGACCACTTTAATGATGCGTTTAGCCCTTTTTAGACATCGTCAAAAAAAAGAGCTGTTCAGTGGTGGAAAAGGGTTTGGATCTGCATGAGGGTGAGTAAATAATGACATAATTTTCATTCTTGAGTGAACTTGTTCTTTAATCTACAATAAAAACGGTCCCATACCCCAATGTCCTTGCTATTGAATTAAACTTCCTCTAACACAGGCATATAAATGCTTATAAAGCTGGTTTTTGCTGAATGACACAGCACTTTGCCTGCGGTGAAGCAAATGTGATTGCAGCCTACTTATTCTGCCTCACTACCCAGAGACACTCAGGCTTGGTTGCGGTATGCAGACATATTCAAAGTAATGAGCTGTGTGGACGTTCTTGTAGCAGAAATCACTTGAGAGCTCCGGTGGCAGCCATAAGCCACAGCATGAGTTCACAAATGATCGTCCTCATTATACTGATGAGCGAGGGGAGTTTTCAGAGCCAGAGTGGTCCAGGACGCTCCATCATCTGTCAGCGAACTCCAGATGGGAGCACTTTCAAGAGCAATCAGGGACGCCATGTGATTCATCTGCATGGACTCACAGTTATGCTTTAAAATGGCGTTAAAAGAGAGTCATATTTCAGAGTAGCATTGGAGGATTATGTTGTATCTTGGGAACTTTGATTGCTCAATTTACTGTATTCTAGTTTAATTTTCCTGGAATTGGCAACAAGAATGCAAAGGTCTCACTCATCATTATAGTTTTATCATATCATCTATATTTTAAGCATGTGCATTTTCAAAATTAGCGAGTGTGTTGTCTGAACAACTAAATTGAGGAATTGTTGATGTGTTACTCTAATGCAACAGCTGTTTTCAAACTTAGTGGTTTGATTAACATGCGTATAATACAATGTCATTTTCTTTGCGCGTGAGTTTCTTAACATGCGGTGACAATGGCGGATGCACAAAGTTCAATATTATGCTTTTCCAAGATATCACGGAGAGATGAGCGAGAAGGAGAAAAAGAGTCTACTTCACCTTTCCACGACGAGACAGCGAGTGAACACCTGTGGCATGCCATTTCCAGGACATGCTGTTTCATCACTGGAATGTTGTAGCGTATCCGGATCTGATGAAGGACCTGCGCCTGGACATGACGACAACGCAGTCCTGAAGAGTCCACTAGTCTCTCCCTGTGAAGGCCTCCTTCCCTTTACCTCTGTACAGATAAAGGTTGTCGAAATAATTCCAGTTCAAATGGATACGTGGAAGTGACAAAAAATGCTGTATTATGAATTTTTAAGGCCAGACTTAAGTAATTTGGTGAGGTCAATTTGCAAAGAAAAACTACACGCTTGTGCACATATATATTCAAACGCGCATACCTATAGACTAAACACGTAATATGATTGCTCTTGAAAGTGCTCCCATCTGGAGTTCGCTGAAAGATGATGGAGCTGTGCACGCCATCAGCGTGATCAGATTCACGTTTTTGAAGTTTACGCGGAGATGGTAACGTTTAAAAAAAAAAAAAAAAGCTTGCACCTTGGAACCTATTTCAAGGTTTGCGTTCTCGAGCCGCCTGGCACTGTTGTTGTGCGAATTACAACAAGAAATGAAAGCTGCGATGGAAGTGAAACGATCAAATCTAACTTTAGCTGGACAATAACATTATTCTAGAGCTGCTGTAAAGCCCAAAAATCTCTGTTACTTTAATTTCCTATGATCTCTGTAAAGCTGCTTTGAAACAATCTATATTGTTAAAAGCGCTATATAAATGAAGGTGACTTGACTACTAGTGAGACTTCCACGACACAAATCGGCACAATGCCAAATTATTTTGTCTTAGTATAACAGCGGAAACGACTTAAAATTCTCTGTAATTTGTGGTCATACAGATATGGTCATAAGACATCATTCGAAATTGTAAATGGGGTTATTTTTATTTTTGTAAACTCGCAATAAAAACGAAACATTGTGGTTTTGTAAAATAAAGAAAACAAACAGGATGCCGCTTTCTGCCATCCCGGTTCCCTTTCCGTGAGGCTTGTGGAGCACGTCACATTTTTTTTTTTTTTTTAACTCAACGTATAGGCTACTAGCAAGCTCTTGCGTGCCACCTGAACTCTTGTTTTGGGTTGGTGCATAGATCATCTCTACTTCTGCTCTTTAGTTATGGTGGTTAGTAAACAGCGCTGCATAAACGCATGCCCCCCTTCTGGATTGAAGTGTGTATTGCCTGTAACTGACTGTATTCATCATCTAACTGTATGCATGATGATGCAGTCCCTTGCAAGACCCCAAACTTGTTACATCCCCAGTTAGCCTAGGCCAGGGATGGGCAAACTCCAACACACTTTTTTTTTGTCAGTGTGTAGGGCCACTGTCATGCAGAGTTTATCTCCAACCTTAATCAAGCACATCTGCACCAGCTAATGAATGTTTTCAGGATCACTAGAAGCCTACAGATAGGTGAGTTTCATCAGGCCATAAGATAAGATAAGTAACAGTAGGTGATTGGTGGTAGTTTGAGGGACAAGCAAGAGACTTCCAGATTCCTATCCCAGCACTTTCAGCAAATTACAAACTCGACTTTATTCCAAAAATACTCTAGCAATGTACTCTAACTTCCTAGCTTTTCAAAAACAGGAGAGAAAAGGTGCTCAAAAGTACCAGGCACATGCGTCCAAGCACTCTCGCAGGAGAAGGCAGAGAAAAAAAAGAAAGAGCTACTGACGCACCAGCCGTTCAGAGAAGTCATTGAGGAACAAGTTCATTCAGAGATCAATACAATGCAGTTCCTACAATAGGAAACAGTAGAACGTGGTACAAGTAGGAGCTCTCCAAGATTTCCCATCTTACAAGCTGTAATTATGAGCTCTATGAGGAAGTGAATGCTTTTTACAAGTTTTACTAGCGGCTCCAGGATTTTTTAAAGACGGTGCAAAGAAGGTGCTATTAATGTCAAGAAATATTAATCAGAAATGTTTCTTGAGCATCAAATCATCATATTAGAATGATTTCTGAAGGATCATGTGATACTGAAGACTGGAGTAATGATGCTGAAAATTCAGCTTTGATCACAGGAATAAATTACATTACATTACAATAGAAAACAGATCTTTTAAATTGTAATTATTTGTAATCGTTATTGCTGTTTTTACTGTGTTTCAAATAAATAAAGCAAGTAAACAATGACCTCTATGATGAAGCACTTCAACTCCAAATGTCTATTGTTGGATTACATGTCTGTTCTGACGTCTTGACAGGTTTCTATGGAGTCAACCAAAATGTGCAATGCTTAAAGGAAGATAGTGATGTAAATACAAAACATTCAAAGTATCTTAAATGTTTCCTAAATAATAATAATGAAATGCTTTTGAAATTATGATATGAATGATACCATCAGAATTGTTCACAATCTGTGGCGCTATCAATGCCTCTCTTTGTAATTCACCTTGAGTCACTTGACATTGAGAAATGAATTTTGGGCGTACTAGTGGCCAGAACCAGAAGGTTAACCTTTCATCACACTTTGTATTTGCTCTGTTCTACAGTGGCGCCACTAATGGCCATAATCGATCATTAAAAAATGGTGTAGCAGCCTGGGGTGACTTTCCTGCAGGGGAAGCTAATAAATACCAATATTACCTCCCAGCAAGTCATCAATTTAGGCAGTTGTATTGTATTTTTGCAACATTTTTAGTTGGTTCAAGTGTTTTCTTTGGGGGTTTGAGGCTAAAATGTGGGGGAAAAAACAACAGGATGTACCCTAGTGAAAAATAAATATACCAAAATGTATACCAAAAATACATTTACATATTTATTTCTTAAAATAAATACCCTGTAATTGTAATTTTAGAATGCTAAACTGATATACTTAGAGTCTGATGTAAGCTGGAACTAATTTTGTACTTAATGCACTTTAGTTATGCGGAAATAATGCTGAAGTGCTGATTAATTTTACAATTTAATACAGCTGTTTTCTATTTAAATATATAGTAAACTGTATTTTATTTCTTTGATCAAAGCTGAATTTTCAGCATCATTACTCCAGTCTTCAGTGTCACATGATCCTTCTTCAGAAATCATTCTATTCTGAGAAACATATCTGATTATTATCATTGATTATTAGCATTGACTAATTGGTAACACATTTATAGTACACATAAAATAATGCATGTCTTATATTATAAGAAAATAATGTAATCTTCACAGTTCATTATTCTTCCTTTTAAAAAGGGAAAGCATTTTAAAATGTTCATACGAATATATGAATATTATAATAATTGTATTAGTGTGGCAAACATATATACAACACATATATGTATTTAAAAAAAATCGTAACATAACACAATTGTATACAAAATAAACATAGCACTGCCATGCCATGGTATGACTCAAGTAATTAATAAAAGCACATTTTCAATAGAATGGCAAATCTAAGGACGTCATTTAACCACATATATAAAAATAAATACATATAACCAAATACAATTATTAGTATTTTTCTTAGTTTACAATACCACACAATGAAAATAATACTGCTATGGTATGACTTCAAGTAATTCATTAAGCACACAATGTCCAATACACTGTGTAACAATTTCAGGGGGAAAAAAAAAGGTAAGATTTTTTTTTTTTTTTTAACCATTTGATTTTTGTAAATATTTTTAAATGAAAGACTAAGAGGAGGAATTGCACCCATTTACCAACCCAGACATCAACACAGTGTAATCCAGGTGTGGGTTACACACACGCGCACACACACCAAAAATATCATATTTAGATATTTTACTGGGAAATACAACACAAATTATGAATCTATTTTTAGATTTAGAATTTGATTTATTTAATTTTAAACAAAATGCCATTGACATAACTCCAAAGCATAATGTAGAGGCTGTAGTTGTGTTTTACGGTATTACATGTTTTAAGTATCTATCTGATAACTGATACATACTAAACATTTTAATATCTCAAAGATCTGATGTAATGGCGCTCTGGTAGGCTAAAAGCAGCTATTTCTTCTTTGAAATCGGCTTATTCTTCCTTGAAGTCAGATGAGAAACTGCCCGAAATTAGTGGCCAGCTAATAAGAAATTGTATATGTGTCAGTCTGTAATTGAGCCCTGTGAATTTGAGACTAGTATTTAAACCGTCAAGTGGCAGAGTAGTCTTATTTATGTTCACAGTATACCAGAATCAGGATAGTCATGCCAACTTTACTTTTATAGTCGTAACCTTTAGCCTTTTAATAGCCAATTTGCCCTGAGGAATATATATATATATATATATATATATATATATATATATATATATATATATATATATATATATATATATTACATAATATAAGGACCTTTTCAACAGGGTATTCAAACCGTGTTGCAGTAAATATCGAGTCCTGAACATGACCTAAAGAAATTCCCTTAAAAAGTGCATCCTTTTGAAAATCAGTGTTTAATTTGCACAGTGCCTGAATGAAATAGTCAAGTGCCCCATTTCAGCTTTATATCCACAATCTTCCTGTTGCTTATAGTGTGTCTGTAGAATAATGTAATGCTCCATAAGTTTTCTCTAATATTGTAGAAACTTGTTGTCATTCTGAGCTCATTTAAGCAATCGTGAACATCTTGTAGTCTAACTAGATGCTTTGGACCTTAAAACAATAGCTTAGTGGATTGTTTATTGAATTTTCTGGGTGATACACACTTGAAACGCTCCTGTAATGTGGCATGCCTATCAATGTGCGAGATGTAATGGAATCTCGGGAAAGGTAGAGCCGAACATAAAGCGCCTGTGATAGCGATTCTATTATCTAGGTCTTGCTTCTGGCACCTCATGAAACATGGATGAGTTTTTACCCATAAAAGACTCAGTTTGCCTTTGATTTATACAAGAAATAAATTCTGAAAAGGTGAAAAGTCCAACGGATGCATATTTTATGTGCCTTCCACGGGCTAATGCATTTTAAATAAGCATCCCTAAAATAGAAAAATAAGTGTTGTAGAAAGGGATTAGACATTAACAAAATCTTTTCTCACATTTTGTCAATGATCTATTTGGGTTTTTAGTTGCAAGTAAGTCGACAGATGCATGAATGGCCACAATAAACGAGACTAGAAAAGAATGTGGATGCCACATATCCTGTGTATCATCCAACAGACGAGATGCTGACACATAATGAATGAAATGATGATGCAAGACAACACAACAAACCATAAAGGTTATCGCGAGACAATAAACCGAAGAAACGGAGGGCTAAGAGACGTGAAGATCATCATTGGAACAGGGAACAGGTGAGCACTATTAGGAAAACATGACAACGAATGATTAAATGAGAACACAGGCAACCATGGCTAGAAACATGACAGCCGTGACTAAAACGATAACTAGAGTCTACACAGATGAAAATATTCAGTTCAAATGCTGAATTACCTGCTGCTTTAAATGTTGTGGATTCATATCAGCAGTCAAAGTTTTTTTGTATGTTTTTTTTTCCAATCATTTTCTGTGTCATTATCATTATGGTTGTGGTGTGGACTTTGGTTTTCTCATAGAATTCAAACTTGAAACTGGTCACTTCATGGGCTGAAAACTTTTGCGCATATGTTTGATGAAGACTCTAAGTCTGTTAAATCCTTTACTGCTATTTGTGTTGAATATCAAATTCCTAGAACAGATTTTTTTTAAATATTTGCAGGTTTGTCACATTATTACATCTCTACATAAAAAGGGACAACTTAGATTATATCCTACAGAGTTGGAAAAAATTATTATTTCTGCTACTTCGGTTAAGGGAAAGATCTCTCATCTGTATAAAATTCTGTTAGAAAGCTCCCCAAATTCTTTTTTTTCTCTGAGAACAAATTGGGAATTAGAGCTTAAAAGAAAATTCAGCGAAAAAGAATGGTCAACTTTGTGTATTAATTTGACTTTACCCCTTGTCACGGTTGGGAAATTCATGGACGCTTCCTCGCGCTGTGTGTGTGTGTGTGTTTTTGTGAATGAATGTGTGTGTGTGTGGGCGTGGTCGCTGATTATCCTCCGGGATTATCAGCGACAGGTGTTGTGCATTACCACTGCCTATTTAAACTCATCTTGTGCGTCTTGTGTTTGTCAGATCGTTGTTTTGTGGATGTTGCCTGTTGTGTTCCTGTTTCTTCGGCTCCCTGTGTTTCCTGCCCCGTCTTCGTCTGGAGGTTCGCCATCGCAGTCTGTCTTCACGCTTCACCTTCACTGGGTTCTGCACGAGCACGTCACGTGTGACTAGCGGGATCGAGTTGCTCACGCAAGCCTGCGCTACCTCGTCCTCGTCATCTGAGTATTTCCATCGCTCATAGAAGGATCTATTGGTCTCTTCACCTCTCTTATGAACTGCAGTTGTTATTCTCTCATTCTACTGAGTACTGTGTTTGTTCATTCCATTCACTCTGAGACTGGTGCTTTATATTCTAATAAACACCTGTTTTTACTTGCTATTGTCTCCTCAATCCATTCGTCACAGAACGATCTGACCATGCAGGAGGCAGCAAGTGGATCTGAGCTCACGGACTACTTCGCTCACAACACGGCTCGCATGGAGCGGCAAGAGGAGAATCTCGCGGCAACTGGAAGAGCGGTGCAGGCGTTGGTAGCGCAGGTGTCGGGGCTCACCCAACAGATTCAACAACTGACACGACCCATTGCGCCCAACCCACCGCCGATTCCCCCCACACCACCCGCACCGCCCGCACCCGTTCGTCAACATGAGCCACGTCTGCCGACACCGGAGAGTTATTCTGGTGAGCCAAGTTATTGTAGAGCTTTCTTGACCAAGTGCTCTATGTTTTTTGCTCTCCAACCCCAGACATTTTGCACTGAAGATTCAAAGGTGGCCTTCGTGCTTACACTGCTGTCCGGGCGGGCGGCGCTATGGGGGACGGCGGTGTGGGAGAACCATCGATCCTGTTGTGACTCGTTCGCGGCACTCTCGGAGGAGATGAAGAGGGTGTTTGACAGGGCAGTCGCAGGCAGAGAGGCGGCTCGCCAGCTCGCAGACATTCGCCAGGGAGAAAGATCCGTTGCCGACTATTCCATTGAGTTTCGCACCCTCTCCGCAGAGTGCCGCTGGAACGAGGAGGCGCAATGGGATGCCTTCCTGCATGGGCTGGCTGACCGCATCCAACACGAGATTTACACCCTGGACCTGCCAGAGAAACTCGACGACCTGATCGAACTGGCCTTAAGAGTGGATGCACGCCTGCATCGGTTAGAACTTCACACTCGCACGGCACCCACACAGAGGAGCTTTGGGGTCTCTCCACTCAACACTCGTGATGCGGTCAGCCCCGTCGACGATCACGAGCCCATGCAGGTGGGTCGAGCCCGGCTCTCCCGGGAGGAGAGAGAGAGGAGGAGGGCCCGAGGATTATGTCTTTACTGTGGCGGAGCGGGACATTTTCTCAATAATTGCCCGGTAAAAGAGCGTGCCCGGCAGTGAAGAAGAGGATCCTGTCGGGCGGGGTCTCCATCCAGAAAACCTCTTCCACCCTCCTCCCGGTGAGATTGCAGTGGGCAACTCGGTCACATCACTGCCAAGCTCTTCTCGACTCCGGCGCAGAAGGTAATTTTATGGACTGGTCACTTGCACAACAGCTTCAGATTCCCACCATACCTCTCACTAACAAGATCTCAGTCAACGCACTCAATGGTCAACAGTTACCCACTGTATCTCACACTACCAGTCAGATAACACTCATCACATCCGGCAACCATTCCGAAGAACTGTCATTTCTCCTTATGGACTCCCCTCAGGTTCCTATTGTCCTCGGCCACCCTTGGCTGGTGCAGCATAACCCCAGAGTGGACTGGGGCCATAACTTTGTTTCTGCCTGGAGCACTGAGTGTTATGCATCTTGTTTAGTGTCTGCTGGTTCGTCTCTGTCTTGTCCTGTCTTGCAGGAGGAGTCGGTGAATTTGTCAAACGTGCCCGCTGAGTACCTCGACCTGAAGGAAGTGTTCAGTAAGTCCAGAGCTGCTTCTCTTCCTCCACACCGTCCCTATGACTGTGCTATAGATCTACTGCCAGGTACGTCTCCGCCCAAGGGCAAGCTTTACTCTCTGTCTGTTCCCGAGAGGGAGGCCATGGAGAAATATATTTCTGATTCTCTGGCATCCAAATTCATTCGACCTTCCTCTTCTCCAGCGGGGGCGGGGTTCTTTTTGTGGGGAAGAAGGACGGTTCTCTGCGACCTTGCATTGATTACCGAGGGCTGAATAACATCACGGTAAAGAACACTTATCCTTTGCCGTTGATGTCTTCAGCCTTCGAGAGGTTGCAGGGAGCGTCGGTCTTCACAAAACTGGACTTACGTAACGCTTATCATTTGGTCCGCATCAGGAAGGGGGATGAATGGAAGACCGCTTTTAACACCCCCAGAGGGCACTTTGAATACTTGGTTATGCCTTTTGGACTTTCCAATAGCCCAGCGGTCTTCCAGGCACTCGTCAATGATGTGCTGAGAGACATGGTCGATCAGTTCATTTATGTCTACCTGGATGACATATTGATTTTTTCTTCGTCTCTCCAGGAACACGTTCAGCACGTCAGACGGGTGCTTCAGTGGTTGCTAGAGAATGGGCTTTTTGTCAAGGCGGAGAAATGCGCTTTTCATGCACAGTCGGTCCCTTTCCTAGGTTACGTCATTTCGTCTGAGGGAGTGCGCATGGATCCTGAAAAGGTTAAGGCTGTGGTGGATTGGCCAAGTCCAGATTCCCGTAAGGCCCACCGAACCGATTGTTTGTGCCGGAGGGATTACGGTCCGACGTTATTCAGTGGGGTCATTGTTCCAATGTAGCCTGTCACCCAGGAGTAAACCGAACTAGATTTCTAGTCAAGCAACGATTCTGGTGGCCATCTATGGCTTGCGACATTCGAGATTTTGTTTTGGCCTGCTCGATCTGTGCTATTGGTAAGACTTCCAATCGACCCCCAGATGGGCTTCTTCAACCGCTGTCTGTCCCTTCGAGACCCTGGTCCCATATAGCGCTAGATTTTGTCACCGCCCTCCCTCCCTCCCAAGGCAATACGGTGGTTTTAACCGTAGTGGACCGGTTCTCGAAGGCGACGCACTTTATTCCCTTGCCCAAATTGCCTTCAGCCAAGGAAACAGCGGTGACTGTCATCAATCACGTCTTTCGGCTACATGGCCTCCCGACGGACGTGGTTTCTGACAGGGGATCCCAATTTGTCTCCAAATTTTGGCAAGAATTTTGTAAATTACTGGGGGCGACTGTTAGTCTCTCTTCGGGTTACCACCCCCAGAGCAATGGGCAGACCGAGAGAGCCAACCAAGATTTGGAGAGAATGTTGCGATGTGTTACCGCCAAGAATCCTTCCTCTTGGTGTCAACAACTCTCAATGGTGGAGTACGCACACAACTCGTTACCTGTGTCATCCACGGGCCTATCTCCGTTTGAGGGTAGCTTAGGGTACCAGCCACCTATTTTTCCTAGTCTGGAATCCGAAGTCGCGGTTCCCTCCGCTCACGCCTTCGTCCAGAGGTGTCACCGTACTTGGACCAGAGTCCGTGAGACTATGCTCCAAGTAAGGGCGCGCACCAAGGTTAAGGCCGATCGCCACCGGTCAAGACCTCCCGTATATGTCGTCGGTTCCAAAGTGTGGCTTTCTACTAAGAACATTCCACTCCGCTCCGTTTCTAATAAGCTAGCTCCCAAATTCATTGGCCCATTTCCTGTCACCAAGATCATTAGTCCGGTGACAGTTCGCCTCAAACTCCATCCTGCGTACAGAAGAATTCATCCCGTGTTCCATGTTTCCAAATTGAAACCCGTATTTTATTCAACCATTAATCCGCCAGCCCCGGTTCCCCCACCGCCGCGACTCGTAGATGGGGAACCCACGTATTCGGTAAATCGAATTCTGGACTCGAGACGGAGGGGACGCGGATTTCAGTATCTGGTGGACTGGGAAGGTTACGGTCCGGAGGAGAGAAGTTGGGTTCCTGCTAGGGACATTCTGGATCAGTCCCTTATTGATGATTACTATCAACAGGTAGGTTCCTCTGGGAGCTCCAGGAGCCGCTCTTAGGGGGAGGGGTACTGTCACGGTTGGGAAATTCATGGACGCTTCCTCGCGCTGTGTGTGTGTGTGTTTTTGTGAATGAATGTGTGTGTGTGTGGGCGTGGTCGCTGATTATCCTCCGGGATTATCAGCGACAGGTGTTGTGCATTACCACTGCCTATTTAAACTCATCTTGTGCGTCTTGTGTTTGTCAGATCGTTGTTTTGTGGATGTTGCCTGTTGTGTTCCTGTTTCTTCGGCTCCCTGTGTTTCCTGCCCCGTCTTCGTCTGGAGGTTCGCCATCGCAGTCTGTCTTCACGCTTCACCTTCACTGGGTTCTGCACGAGCACGTCACGTGTGACTAGCGGGATCGAGTTGCTCACGCAAGCCTGCGCTACCTCGTCCTCGTCATCTGAGTATTTCCATCGCTCATAGAAGGATCTATTGGTCTCTTCACCTCTCTTATGAACTGCAGTTGTTATTCTCTCATTCTACTGAGTACTGTATTTGTTCATTCCATTCACTCTGAGACTGGTGCTTTATATTCTAATAAACACCTGTTTTTACTTGCTATTGTCTCCTCAATCCATTCGTCACACCCCTGAGTGTGAACATTAAAGTTAAAGAAACTAATTATAAATTTCTGTATAAATACTATATAACTCCAGTGAAGCTTAATACATTTAATGACACAAACTCTCCTATGTGTAGAAAATGTGGAATTGAATTAGGAACATTCATGCATTTATTTTGGTATTGTAAGTTATTTTTTCTTTTTGGGAGAAGATTCATAAAGCAATTCAAGATATGTGTAATTGTACTTTTGAACTATGCCCTATGTTATATTTATTGAATTATGATATTGAAAATAAGTTTCCTTTTACAAAAAAATGTGTGTTTACAATGTTTTCTTATTTTGCAAAAAATGCATACTTATTGCATGGATTTCCCAGTCAGGACCCACACTGGGTCAATGGCTGGATCAGATAATAGATTTGTTGCCCATTGAAGAAATTACAAGTAAACCACAGTCAAGACTTCAAGAGTTCCAAACCACATGGGCTTTAGTATTAAATTGTATAGAGACTATACAATTATCAATTTAAATGGAATAATGGATAACGTACTCGGTTACTAACGTAACCTCGGTTCTCTCTAGAGAGGGAACGAGTACTGCGTAAAATCTTACGCTATGGGGAAAACTCTTTTCCTCGAGATATTGAAGCCAAAAATTATCCTTAATTTTAAATATGCAAAACGCTTTGCAGCAGCAAGCAGACAAGGGCGAGACAGCTCGAGCGCCCATTGGCTGCCTTGCTGGAAAAGCTGCAGCCTATCGAGTGAGGCACTGCGTGACGTAATGACGAATGGGGACGCTTCGCGCCCATTTCGTCATGTCCCGCCAGTAGAGGCGTGGTCTCGCCCTATAAATACCCCCTCGATAGCTGTATTTCCTCTGATTTTTCAACACCGAAGCGAACCAGAGCGTATTCCAAGCACGGCAAGATACGCAGTACTCGTTCCCTCTCTAGAGAGAACCGAGGTTACGTTAGTAACCGAGTACGTTCTCTTACGAGAGTATCTCTCGTACTGCGTAAAATCTTACGCTATGGGGAACACCATGCAACACGCCGTGCGGACATGGATCCAAGTCCCTTAGAACGGCCGCCAAACAACACGAAAAGCTGCTCGGTCTGTCTGAACCCAGCCGAGCGGGACACATAAGCCCTTAACGCCCTGACAGGGCAAAGGAGACTCGCGTCCCTCTCCTCATTGAGAACCGGAAGGGCAGACAGGGAAATTACCTGGGCCCTAAACGGTGTATTGAGGGATTTCGGCACGTAGCCGTGCCTCGGTTTGAGTACGACCTTTGAGTCGTTAGGCCCAAACTCCAGACATGACGCGCTTACAGAAAGCGCCTGTAAGTCCCCTACACGCTTCACTGAAGCGAGAGCCAATAGAAACACCGTCTTAAGGGACAGGTGCTTCATGTCCGACAGCTGGATCGGCTCAAACGGGGCGCCTTTCATGGCCTCCAAGACCGTGGAAAGGTCCCAAGCCGGGACTGAAGGGGGCCTGGGAGGGTTTAACCTCCAAGCTCCTCGTAGGAAACGCACGACTAAGTCGTTTTTCCCCAGTGACTGGCCAGACACCGGTTTAGCAAACGTTGCTATGGCCGCCACATAAACTTTGAGCGTGGATGGGGTCCTACCCTTATCCCTCAGCTCCTGAAGGAAGGCAAGCACTTCCGTAACCCCGCAGTCCACAGGTGAAAAGCCACGGGCTCGACACCAAGTAGAGAACACCGACCATTTCGAGGCATAGAGCCGTCTGGTAGACGGAGCTCTAGCCTGCGCGATCGTGTTTAGCACTCCTTCCGGGAGGCTAGCGGGTACCCGTTGATGGCCCATGCGTGCAGGGACCACAGATCCGGGCGAGGATGCCAAATCGAGCCCTCCACCTGAGAGAGGAGATCTTCCTCAACGGTACAGGCCACGGGGCAGTGCTGGCCATCCGCATCAGGACCGGAAACCAAGCCTGGTTCGTCCAGAGCGGAGCCACAAGCAGCACTGGGCATCCATTTTCCCTGATCCGCTCCAACACCTGAGGCAGGAGCGAGACGGGGGGAAAAGCATACAGGGGACCGCTGGGCCAAGCATGGGCCAGCGCGTCCCTGCTTTTCGAGAAGAATACTGGGCAGTGAGCGTTCTCGCGGGACGCGAACAGGTCCACCTGCGCTCTGCCAAACGTTTCCCACAGCAGCTGGACCGTCTGCGGATGCAGCGACCATTCTCCTGTCGGGACGTTGTCTCTGGACAGCTTGTCTGGACCCGTATTCAGGTGCCCAGGCACGTGCGCCGCTTTCAGAGAAAGGAGGTTGCGCTGGGCCCAGACCAAGAGGGGTTCCGTCAGCCTGCAAAGGCGTGTGGACCGACGCCGCCCTGGCGATTTATGTACGCCACCACTGACGTGTTGTCCGACCGGACCAAGACGTGGTGGCCTTTTATCAGGGGACGGAAGCGCCGTAGCGCTTTGTCGACTGCTATCATTTCCAAGCAGTTTATGTGAAGGAGCTTCTCCCGCTCTGACCATAGGCCAGCCAGCGGTCTGCCCTCGAGCAGCGCTCCCCACCCCGTGGTGGAGGCGTCCGTAGACACCACTTTCACCCTTGAGGCGGTCCCCAGACTCACACCAGACTGATACCAGCTGGTTACTTTCCAGGGTTCCAGAGCCGAAACGCACCATTGGTCGACCCTGAGGCGACACCGGCCCGTGGTCCATGCCCGGGGCGGGACCCGTGCTTTCAGCCACCTCTGCAGTGGGCGCATGCGAAGCAGGCCCAGCTGGAGTACAGAGGATGCTGAGGCCATCAGGCCCAGCATTTTCTGAAACCGTCTGAGCGGGACTATAGAGCCGTGGCGGAAGGATTCCGCGACGCGCTGAATACTTAGTACGCGCTCCGGTGACAGGCGTGCCGTCATGGATAGCGAGTCTAACACTGTTCCCAGGAAAGAAATTCTCTGGCTGGGACACAGCGAGCTCTTTTCCCAGTTGACTGTCAGGCCCAGTTTCTCGAGGTGCTCGAGCAGTGTGGCCCTGTGTTCTATGAGCTCTGACCGTGATCGAGCTAGAATCAGCCAATCGTCCAAGTAGTTCATAACTCGCATGCCCTGAAGTCTCAGGGGTGCGAGAGCCGCGTCCATGCACTTCGTAAATGTCCTTGGGGTGCCAAGGACAGGCCGAACGGCAGGACTGTGTATTGATATGCCTGGCCCTCGAACGCGAATCTCAAGAATCGCCTGTGATGGGACGCTATTTGTATTTGGAAATAGGCGTCTTTCAGATCTATTGACATAAACCAGTCCCCTTGGCGCACTTGCGCGAGGATTCCCCTGGTCGTAAGCATCCTGAACTGGCGCTTCACAAGCGCTTTGTTCAGCTGTCTCAGATCTAGAATGGGTCTGAAGCCCCCATCTTTTTTCGGTACCAGAAAATATCTGCTGTACAAGCCCCCTTCGCTCTGAGCCTGAGAAAGGGGCTCTATGGCCCCCTTGCTCAGCAGTTTCGCTATCTCGGTCGAAGTAGATGAGATACTTCGTTTCTCACCGTAGTCTCGACGCGCGCCGTATAACGGCGGGGACGTCGTGCGAATTGTAGCGAGTAGCCTCTCTTTATAGTGTTCAGCACCCAGTCTGATACCCCGGGTAGCTTTGACCACGCTTCTGCGTGAATAGCTAGAGGTAGAATGCAGACCGGGCTCTGGCCGTGAACAGGCAACGGCTCGAGAGCCCCGGTACCCTGGGAACACAACGCCGTGTTTACAGCGTTCGAGGCGGGGGGCGCGCTGAACACAGCGGGCAGCCTGGCCGCGCTCAAATTCTCTATGGCGGGACGCACAGCGAGAGTGAGCGGGGCGAATCTTGTGGGATTCGGCGTGCTTGCGGGGGGATGTGGGCGCAAACTTACGGGCACATCTACTGCACTGTACACGCTTTCGGTCGGAGCCGATAGATTGTGTGTTGGTTTCGTTTTTACAGAAACCAAGGGACACGCGGCATGTAGCGTGAGCGGGCATTGTATGGGCGCATTCACTACATTGTCTGCACAATCGACCTGAGTCAGATTTATGTGTGCTAGCCTCACACCGTGGCGGGCTGTGTCTGGGTGTGGGAATGGGCACTGGGGCGTGGGCATTCTTACAACACTCATAACACCATCGGCCGTGGCCGGTATACCAGAAAATACACTCTTTATTGGATTTATCTGGGTAGCCATAAAAACGGCTTTTGTGTGCAGGCAAGCGGGCTGAGACACCGGCTGCTTCACTGCTAAATACACTGGCACAGTCACATCGCAAGGAACTGAACGAGCGAATCGTTTCGGTGGGGAACCGGCCGCAGCGGGATCCGAACACCGTCGCTTTCCTAGAGTGGCTAGGAAAGCTTCGAGGCCTCGGGCTTGAGCTCAATCTTCGGCCGGGGCCCGCGCTGAGCGGGGCGGCGTCCAGCAGAGCGAGAGCGCGGTCTCTGATCCCGGGCCTGGCGGCGCTGTGTAGCGGCGGCTGCGGGCGATGCAGGCCGAGGCTGCGAGCTGCGAGCAGACGGCTGCTTAGAGCGACCTGCAGCGGAGCTCGAGCGCTTCGGGAGGAAGTGCTTCATGGCCTGCGAAGTCTTCTGCACCTCAGAAAATCTGTCCGCGAAATCTTTGACGGCAGATCCGAAGAGGCCCGCAGGGGAAATGGGCGCGTCGAGGAATACAGAGCGCTCAGCTTCCGTCATCTCAGACAGCGTCAACCACAGATGTCTCTCAGCAACGGTGAGAGAGGCCATATTCCGCCCCATGGCCTGAGCAGCGGCTTTAGCGGCGCGTAGAGCAAGGTCTGTAGCGCCTCGTAAATCCGCCACACTGACAGCACCCGGCCCTTCCTCGTCCAATTTAAGGAGAAGGTCAGCCTGGTAAATCTGCAAGACCGCCATAGTATGCAGCGCTGAGACCGCCTGTCCAGCGGCTGTGTAAGCGCGCCCGTGTAGCGATGAAGTCACCCGGCAGGCTTTAGAAGGAAGCGTCGTCTGCGCGCGCGTCCCGCAGAGGGCGGGCAGAGATGCGACGCGACCGCCGCCTCCACAGGAGGAATGGAGAGATATCCTTTATCTCCCGCGCCGGTGACAGAGGAAAAAGCCGCAGAGGTGGAAGTGCGCAGCCTGGCGGAGAAAGGGGCGGTCCATGACTTGGCGACTTCGTCGTGGAGCTCAGGGAGGAAGGGGGCGGCCCTAGACCTAGACGGGGCTTCGTCCTTCTTGAGAAAGCGCCCGTCGAGTCTGTTGCGTGGCGGCAAACCAGGCGCCTCCCACTCGAGGCCGATGCACTCCACGGCCTGGGTGAGTAGACGCATCAGCTCAGCCTCAATGCCGGGTCTCTTTCCAGAGGACTGGCTAGACACGTCAGCGGGGGGGAGGTCCACAGAGCTCGCCCAATCCTCGCTATCAGAAGCCACAAGAGAGCATACCTCAGCAGGTTCGTCCAGCTCGGGAGCGGAAGCGGCGGCAGACGGCGGGCGCTGTCCGTCCGGGAGCGACTCAAGTGAAGCCGGCGAAGCAGGCGGGCGAACCGGCGAGCTTTGGCGGGCTGGAGAAGGCTCGGGAGCGCGCTGGGCGCGACGCTTCTTACGGCGCGGCACAGAAGGCTGGGACGCGGGCTCAGAGAACGACGCCAGGCGAGTCCTCAGAGTCACCATAGGCAGAAGTTCGCAGTGCGGGCATCCACCATCCGCGAGCGCGATAGCCGCGTGCTCATGACCCAGGCAGGACACACAGATGACGTGACGGTCCTCATCACTGAGTTGGGAGCGGCACGAGCCACAGAAAGGCATCTTTAAAAAGACGCAGCTCTTTTAGAACAGAGAAATGGGTGTTGCGTCACGTAAGCAAACACACACACACTTAGCAGAGTAAAAGGATATAGTACGCCGGAAAGCGCAGCAGGTACGGCGGTTGAAGGCGGCTGGGCCAGCGACTTCAGAAGATGGCACGTCCCGCTGATAAGGCTACAAGTCAACGGCGCGGCTTCTCACTCTGGATCCAGCGATGCGTGAGCTTCGCGTGAAGAGTAGAAAAATCAGAGGAAATACAGCTATCGAGGGGGTATTTATAGGGCGAGACCACGCCTCTACTGGCGGGACATGACGAAATGGGCGCGAAGCGTCCCCATTCGTCATTACGTCACGCAGTGCCTCACTCGATAGGCTGCAGCTTTTCCAGCAAGGCAGCCAATGGGCGCGTGAGCTGTCTCGCCCTTGTCTGCTTGCTGCTGCAAAGCGTTTTGCATATTTAAAATTAAGGATAATTTTTGGCTTCAATATCTCGAGGAAAAGAGTTTTCCCCATAGCGTAAGATTTTACGCAGTACGAGAGATACTCTCGTAAGAGAACCCGCAGACTGTGTAGAATCTTTTTTTTTTTTTTTTTTTTTTTGTTGTGTCTTGTCGATATATTTAGCGATGTCCTTCTTGGTGTTTGTGATTGTGTGTAATGTGTTAAATTGTTAAATTGTGAAAAAAAAAATAAAAAAAGAATTCAAACTTGAAGTTTATAGCCCCATTGACACCCCATAGTATTTTTTTTTCCTACTATGGAAGCCAATGGCTACCGTCAACTTTCTGGTTACCAACATTCTTTAAAATATCTTATTTTGTGTTCAACCGAAGAAAGAAACTCATACAGGTTTGGAACAACAAAAGGGTGAGTAAATTATGACAAATTTTTATTTTTGGGTGAACTATACCTTTAAGTACACAATCTTCTACACGTGTCATATTGTCCGATCTTCAAATGCCCCTTTGCTTAAAATCAAAGATTTTTATTTTGATTCAGCCTGCAGCTGATTGGATGTTTTATGGATTATATAACACTTTATAAATGGGGAAATCTACTTCCATACTGATTGGTATCAATCATATTGATGTTGAGGGACGTTGAGAAAAAAAAAGGCTGCTTTGCATATTATGTATTATGTATATTACATATATATGTATATCATATTATCTCATCATAATCTCTTGTATTATTTGTATACTGTTGATTATTTTCTTGCAATTGTATGTATTTATTTATTTATTTTTGAGGAGCCGCTGCATCCTTTTCCTCCTGAGAAAGAGTTGAATCACTTTACCCTTTTTTGAATCCTTCCTCCAACAGGAGATGTTCCTCCACTATGACTCTGTACAGCTCTTTTATTTCCACACTCTAACAGTGGGAATACTTGCTGTCGAGTTCACACTCGTGGCCTTTGTGGTTTTCTGCCTCCTTCTTCTTAACAAATGTCCTCCCTTTCTCCTTGCCATTTCTGCTTTGCTCTGCTCCCCCAAATGATGCTGGGTAGGACAGTGCTTGGAACGAGTGACCTGATGAAGAGAAGGAGAGTTGATGAGTTCACCTCCTCCTGGGGAAGTGTAGTGATACACTGCCATGGCTCTCGTTAACAACTGTCTTCACGTGGAGACAAGGACTCCGCAACTGGCTGACAAAGACAGAAACTCCTGAAGTGATTGTAGCACTCACTGTCAGGCACATGACAACTCAACACACACACACACACACACACACACACACACACACACACACACACACACACACACACACACACACACACACACACAAACACAACACACACACACACACACACACACACACACACACACACACACGTTGGTGCAACAGCATTATGAGGACTCTCCATAGGCGTAATGGTTTTTATACTGGACAAACATATTCTATCCCCCTACATGCCCCTATCCCTAAACCTACCCATCACAGGAGACATGCTGCATTTTTAATTTTTAATAAAACATTGTTTTTTATGTTTTTTAAGCCATTTGATTTATGAGGACTTTTGACATGTCCTCATAAACCACCCATAATTTGTAATACCAGTGTAATACACATGTCATAATACAAATTTGTGTTCATAAATCACATAAACCAACACACACACACACACACACACACACACACACACACACACACACACACACACACACACACACACACACACACACACACACACACACACACACACACACACACACACACACACACACACACTTTTATAACAGGTGTACTAATACTATGACACGGAGTACTAGCAAATTCCATTACGTTGGGAAACAGAATGGAAATGTTTATCCTTTCCTAGGAAACCCAGTCAAGACCAGAGTTAACAAACTGGTTTCAGGCTAGTTTCAGGTAAGTTTGTTTTGTTGCGTTTATTATGCGTTGACGTAATTTCCACTGAAACAGGAAGCTAAGGCGGAAATATTGAATTGCTCCTCCCTCTTTTCAAATAGCCAATAGCGTTTAGTTTACCTCACGACTGCAAGTCGTACTTGACGGCACCATGGAAGCGAATCGAGCGCTGATGATGCGTTAGATTCAATAGTAGAGGAGTGAATAAATTCTAGCCATTTCATTCTTAGCCATTGTACAGTTGGAAAACGAAATAAAAGTCAAGCATTTGAGACACACATCTCAAACCCATATTACTCTGTGTACAAGGACAGTATATGGAGCTGATATAGTCTGTTGGAAACCATTCTGTATTCATTATTGATCAAAGTGAATGCTATATACTGTATATAGTTGCCATGACAGGACACATCATTTTGTTGACATATTGAGTTACAACAAGGAAATAACTACATTATTTGATAACATGGAAGAAGTGTGAGGTTGCACCAAAATGTCATTGAATGCTTCTTACAGTAACAGGTTTAATTTGAATTCATCGTATGTTTATTATTCCAAAATTAATTTTTCAGTTTTGTGTCAAGTATTGCCCCGGTCCTCAAGATTCAGTGATATTTATTCTTTTCACATAACGGCGCATCTCAAACGCTGCATGTTTGCTTTGGTATTCAGTGCACTGACTGAAGTGTAACTCTTCCCTGGACTTGTAACATTAGCATGAGCAGAAAGACGCACAATCAGCTCTCTAGGTCATGAATCAGTATATCATTTACATGAATTCAGGCACTGGTAAGGACAATAAGGACCCTGGCTCACTCACATTGACATGGCAACATCCTCATTGTACAACATCATACTGGTATTTATGAACAACAACAGAACTGATATCTTTCTGACACTATTTTTTTTAATGTCATTTAGAGTACATTATGATAAATACATAGATTTTTACATATACCTGATACTTATTTATTATATATATAAATATATATATATATAATATATATATATATATATATCATTATTCATTCATTCATTAGCAATAATTAGCATTTATTATTAGCATTATAGGCTATTACACTAATCACAATCATTTACCTCAAACTCTGGTTCTCTATTGGCCGTTCAGTTACTCTGGGTCCGAACCGCAGGTGTTGTCCTGCACACACACACTGATATTGCTCTGGCTGGAGAAGTGTGTTTGAGCCCCTCGTGAGGCAGGCAGATGGCGTCCTTTGTGTAGCGATGGCTGTTATTAGCCATGACTCTCATCCATATGTTCCAGCTGGCCTGGAGATTCATTTTACAGTATTTTTGACTCTATCTGCAGTCAGTGTTCCCCAATGTTTCACCAATAGTGTGTCCAATGTCAATACCTGGCCTACTTCATTTACTGGCTCTGCTGACAACATCATTACAGTATACATCCTGACTGACTGTAGACGGGGACATTTTTGTAATGTTGGTACTGTAAAGGTCAGGGATGGGTTACAAATAGGAAACATCTGTAAATTTTAGTGAGCTTAAGATGATAAATACACCACAACAGGAAGTACACGGACTCTTGGACAAACTGGTCAAGGCAGACTGAAGGCGTGTTTACTTTTACACGACAACGATGCGCTTGAACGGGGAAGTTTTTCCTTTGAGTTTTCCGCGTACAGGTGACACCATTGTCAAAATGATCCCCATTCACACGGATTCGCGAAAATGACTAAAAACGCTGTATTCTGCTGCCAGACCATTAGATGGCGATAAAACACTATAGACTGAACACTTGATATGCATGTTCATGACATCATCTTCTTCAGAGATTCGTGTTTTTGTTGTTTACATGGAGATGGTTTCAAAAGTTTGCGTTTTTAGGCACCCAGAAACACTGTTGTCGTGTAAACGAACAGCCAAAAATCATTAAAAGATGTACGTTTTATTTGAAAACGGTTTCATGTAAAAAGCCGTCCAGTCTCATCTATGTTACAGTCGTGTTTGTTTTGCCTGCCTTATGTGAAGTATAAATTATGTGGTTGTAGATTTCGCCTAATTTGAGTATTCACTCAGTCTTGTATTTATTAATAAATGTGTATTTCACATAAATGAAATACAATTATTTGCATGATTAATATTCTAACAATATTGCCATCTGTAAAAATCATGTAAAATGTGTTCATGTAAAATTATAACTTTTGTGTCGTTTTGGACGCTTAACTGTTTCCATATAAAGGTCCGAAAATTCACGTTTTTCATCCGATGTGTGATGTTTTTTTATAAGATGTCATTACGTTGTTGTCTTGCTTCCAGCCAATCGCTGCATTAAAGATCATGGTTTCGAGTATCGATATATCTGCACTTTCTAATGAACACCAAGAACGCTGTAATCTCAGACAAATTAATCCAGATATTTTAATCAAATTACCCAGAGATCAGTTATCACTATTAGAAGATCTGGCATCTGTCAATTCATCTCAGATGTATTAAAGGTGCTCTAAGCGATGTCACACGTTTTTTAGGCCAAAACATTTTTTGTCAGGTACAACAAACATCTCCTCACAATCCGCTAGCTGCCTGTCCCTGACACACTGTAAAAGACCGGTCTCTGCAGAAACCCAGGCTCCACAAACGACAACAAAAACAAACTGGGCTAACCCGCCCACGAAACATTACAAACTGTTACAGCCAATAACTGACCAGAAGGATTTGGGGCGGGGTTTGGGGCGGGGTTTGGGAAGTTAGTGCGCGGATGAGGAGGAGGGAGGGTCTAGCTAGCCTCCGTTTTGTTTGACAATACTTTGAACGTAAACAAAAATTGACGTCACCCGACATCGCTTAGAGCACCTTTAAGCGAGGTATATGAAAAATGTACCCATGGTCTCACTTTAAAGTACATTGGATTTATTGCTTTATAAAATGTAACGAGACACAAATGTGTATATTATACACTGAAAGAGGCATGCAGTTTTATTAATTCCTTTTGCACGTTTGATGTCTCTGCATGTTTCCCAGATGCTTCACACACTACATTCTACAAAAATTCAGGGCAGTTTTCTCTCATGATATTAGCATGCTTTACACACAACCTTCCCAAGAGTCTCTGATAAATATTGGTCTGTTTTACCGTTACCCTTCTGCTCTCTCTCATTATTATTGTTATTGCTGTTCAACCTTGCCATTGTGAAGAAGGAATAAGAAATGTAAAGCGCATGTCTGAAACGTTTAACGTCTCAGTCATGGTGAGTGTGTCTGTGTGCGTGGTGCGTGTGTGCGCGCGTGCGTGTGTGTGTTGGTGTGTGTGGCGCGTGGTGTGTGTGTGTGTGTGTGTGCGTGTGTCATTGGCATTCGTAGCCGCGCTCTGCTCAGCTGTCGCCGGTTGGTTGAGCAGGTGGGGAATGACCATCTGTAAATGAGATATTTCGCTCACAACAATGAAAAGATTGATGCAATTAATTTTTCATTATGTGCCTTCACCACGGATCCTAATCATTTTAAATCGTGCATGTGAAGAGCAGAAAAGTGGCATTTTACAGTGCGTTCAGACAGCTCCAGTGGGAACTTTTTGAAAGGCTTTATTGTGTGTGCATTAAACAACCTTTCTGCTTTCATCTGGGCTCTGCGATGAAGCCCTGTGTCCTGATCAAAAGCTATAGTGCAACTAGTGTTTTTTTTAATTTTAATAAATAAGACTTTTGGGTGGGAATAACATCATTCATATTCCTTCTTTGCCCGATTCCCTAAAAAATGCAGTATGTGCACGGAGAAAATAAGTCAGACCTTTCCCAAAGGAGCTGAGAGTCTGTAGATTTTTTTTTTTTTGTTGGCAAACAGAAAAGGTCAAAATAAGTTCATTGCATCAGCTTAAACTTTTGACAAATAGAATAAGCAATCTGCCAGACGGAGTACTGGAGGATAGCATGTGATATTCATTTGCTGAAGTGCCCTATAGGGGGCCCTCAAGAGACAGTGCTCCGGTATAAATGCCTGAGGAAATAGAAGTAGTGGAACTACAGCAAAAGTCTGCAGAAAACATCTTCATTATTTTTCGCCTGTTTACACCAAATGCTGTAGCAAATGATGACACTTTACTTTTAAAGGAATAGTTTTCTAAAAAAAAAAGAAAAAAAAGATGTAATTTACTTACCCTGAAATCATTCCAAAACCAAACTGCTTCTTCTGTTAAACAAAAAACAAGTTTGGCAGAATGTCTGAGCTTCTGTTTTCCATGCAACAATATTGGATGTTAATTTACATTGCCACGCTCTGCAAAATCACACCTTAAAAGAAACTTAAAGTGGGTCTAACTCAAAGACGGCTAGAACTGGAAATTCACTGCAACTATTTTCTAAATGCTTAATGATGTATTGTGATTGATTAATCAATGCATGTTTTATTTTTAAGTTTCATTCCTCTGCCTCCATTCAATCAACAACCAATGGATAGAAAAGCCCCCGCCCTACATTTCCTCCCCTTATTTCCCCAATAATCATTTTCATTTCATTCAGATGTATGTTACAGCAAAATAAAATTAAAAATAAAATTAAAAATCTTTCTATATTTCTGTTCAATCGCGACATTTTAAAATAAAGGTTCTTTATTGGAATCCTTTATCTGAAGATTCTATGAACTCTTATTTTGATATTCTTTTCCAGTTCCTGTAGTTCCTGTTTCCCTGCTCTGTTTAGTTTATGTCCTGGTTTGTTTCTACCCATTAGTTTTTGCTGTGTCTAGTTTGGTTTTGTTCTACTCCTGTATTTATAACCCTGTGTTTCTGTTGTTCTATGTAGTTCTCATTGACAAATAGTGAGGTTTTTGTTTTCTAGCATTTCTCCTGTGATCTCCTGTGTTTTTTGGGTTTATTAATAAAGACTGTGGGCCCTATCATACACCCAGAGCAATGCAGTGCCAGGCGTGACACAACCTTTCGGAACTCGCACTGTGTCCTGAGACACGTTTGGGGAACACCTCAGCATGACTGATGACTGAAGTACTGTATAATCATGGCAATCGTATTGGCCGGCAACAGCCATGACGTCACCTGATAGTGTGACCAGGAAGTATAAGAGAGCGCCTAGAGAACATGTCATCCCTCTTTTCTTCCTGACCTCCACGCTGAGGTTGAGAAGGCATGGAAGAACCTGTATTCCTCTCGCATTCACCGTTTCCAACATTCCAATTATGCGAAGGGAAGTGTCGATGCCTCCATTTGGAGAAAAATTTGCAAGCTATCTTTCAATGGGGGAGATATTCCACATTAAGAGCTCCGGCCCTGCCATCTAGACCACTGAAAACCACCTCACGTCTAAATGGCAGGGCACACACGGTGGCAGGTCAGGCTGGTGCTGCGCTGCATGGCTGTGTTGCAGGCGTATCAGGCTGATCTGTTGAGGGACTTGGACCTGGGTCAGTGTCAGGGTCTAACCCCAGGCGAAGTGGCGGAGTTGTGCCGCACTACAGATCTCGCTCTCCGTGCCACCAAAACAGACCGCCACAGTTGGTCGATCGATGGCGGGATGGTGGCCACAGAGAGGCATCTGTGGGTGAACTTGGTAGCATCGGGGAGAAGGAAAAGTCCTTTCTCCTAGATGCCCCAGTCTCGCCCTGTGAACTTTTCGGGATCTCCGTTGAGGCGGTGGTTGGAAGGTTCAGAAAGGTGAGGGTGCGCTCGGCCTCATTTTGATTGTTTATTGTGCGCCGGACCGAGTCCACACCCAGACAGGTCCTCATTCCGAGGATCAAAGGCTTGGCCAAAGGGACTCAGTCACCGCTCGTGCCCCTCCTCTCGCTAGGAGCAAGTTTCTGAGACGGCGTGAGTCAAGAAGGAGACAGGGGGCCGGTAAAGCAGCCCAGACCAGGCGTGGCCGTCCTGGCACGGGCAGAGGCAGATAAATTGCATCCTTCCCTGTGCCTACCTTCCTCTCCATCCATGCCCCCCCTCGTCCGCAAACATTAAGCCCAGGTGACGTCATGGCTGTCGCCGCCAATACTATTGCCGTGACTATACAGTACTTCAGTCACACTGAGGCGTTCCCCAAACGTGTCTCAGGACACAGTAGCCGCGTTTCCACTGCCGGGCCAGGGCCGAGCCGTGCTGGTGCGTGCCAGGGCCAGTCGCGACTGTCACTTCCGGGGCTTGAGCGGGGCTTACTTGGGGCCAACGGCCAGGATTTCTGGCCCGTCGAAAACCTTGGGCCAAAGCGGGCCAGCTCGGGCTAGAGGCGTGCTCGAGGTAAAAGGCGGAGTTTATCGGTGTTATGGAACGTTATGATCTGAAGCAAGATGCACATTTCACTTTTTTATATCGCGCAAAGTAATCGCTGTTTGAAATGGAGAATCGCCTGTACTGGTCTAGATACCAAAGCTCTTCTGAGCATTTGGGCAGAAGAATGATGGCGTGTGAAGAAACGAGGACGTTATAAAATGCATCGATGCTGAACTTTCTAAGCTAAGCATTCAGCGAGCAACGCTTCAAGTTCAGGAAAAAATAAAAAAAGTCGCGGGCGCAGTATTGTACAAGGCGATTAAAACGCACAATGGACAAAGCGGAGCTCAGAGAAGGGACTTTCCATGCTTCGACTTGATGTACGGTGTGCTGGGTCACCGTCCACTCGCGAGACAATCGGGACACTATTGCAGCCACGGCCGGTGAGTTAATATACATGCTATCTTCCTATTATAAATAAATTCATAATACCCGCTGAAATGGGTTGGGTTGTATTGTATGACGTTTGATCCAGAAAGACGTGTTGGGGCGGGGTTTAGGGCAGCGCTGCAGGGCTACTGGCCCGGCAGTGGAAACGCGAGCCCGGTGCTTGAGGCCCGAGGCCACTAGCTCGGCTCGGCTCGCTGTTAGCTCTGGCCCGGCCCTGGCCCGGCAGTGGAAACGCGGCTAGTGTAAGTTCCCTGTTCTCAGAGAACAAGGGTTACAGTCATAACCCAAGACGTTTTTATGCTAGTTTCAGCCCGAGCAGTTATCATTTTCACATCCTGCGTCATGTTGTTTAAGTAGCAAATGCTTTTGACCCCATCTATGTGCCCATGGGCTGCTGGTCTGAAAACGAGGTGTGTTCAGGCACATTGTTGGCGCGTTGCTATTTTGAGGAAACTGAAATAGACTGAGCCATTGACCAACTGAAACCTGGTCTAAAGTCAATGCCACAATATTTTTTTGTTATTTAGAGAGCGTTAGTAATATGTGCCTATAGGCAGGTGTACAACACGTGTACACTTTGTCCCGTAGATGGTCTTCTTCAAGCTTTAACCTTGCGCATAGAACAGATCTGGTTCCTCTCTAGAGAAGCGTTCAGTCTTTCCGCTTGCATTTTCCGCCATGTAAATAGCGAATCCACCATGGCACGAGCGCAACTGGCTTTTAAAGAAAATGGGAGATGAGACTCTGATTGGGTTGCCCAAAACACACCCATTACTCATTCCTGTTGTTAAACTAGCAAAAGTGGATTCAGACACGGCCTAAGTACACTTGCGCCGTGCGCTTTAGACCATGTGTAGATTATTAAAATAGGGCCCTGAGTGTTGTTGGACTCTTTTGTCATTGTGTGATTACAACAGCCACACTATTACACTTTGACATCCATAAATCGTCATCCACTTTTGCTTGTGTAAATAACAAGCATTTCCAGAAAAAAAAAAGCCAACAAGAGGTTGTAATGCACAACATAGTGACAAGGGTCCTGTATCTTCCCTAACTTCTTGCTCACTGCTGTAACAAACTTTAAAAAGTGAGGAGGAGGGCATAAAATGTAGGCTTTACATGGATGTGGTCTGCTCTGAATTGTGGGTAATAAGATACAGTTCAGATGCCCTGGAGCGACAGATCAGCAGCATGTCTAAATCCACAGTCATTTGCATCTTGAGTGCTGCCAGACGTGTTCACTGTGGTGCGGTCCTCATGAATACAGAGCAAGTTTAAAAATGCTTGCTTGCCTCAATTAGACTCTAACATTATGAAAGTGGACCAAAGGGATAATTATAATTTGTGAGGATTTGAAGGGAAAATAATAAAGTCATTGATAGAGACTGGCTAATCTGAGAGCAGTACACAATTTCAAAAGTATCTCATTTCAAGTGCATATGTGAACACAAGAAATTAAGTTGGTCCCATTTAATGTTTCAATTAAAATTTATTTGCATGTAGAACGCTTTATTAAAATGCTTTTTTGTCATCTACAGCTTGATAATCTGTTTTGTAAGTCGCAATACAGTCTTAAAAATAAATGTTCTTTGTCCATAAATGTCCGTTCTCTGGCCCAGAATCCTCAGCACAGCTGGTTAAGCGTGCTGGCAAACACTGGCACATTTGTGTTTCATTCCATAGAGCTCGATTATCAGCACACAGTGAAAACCAAACCATATTTGGCACAATGGTGGAAAAGTGGCCATGATGGGTCCATGAATAACTTTTAACATCCATGAAATTTTTGCATTGTGCTAAAGGTTATTTTCTTAGGTTCTTTAAATTAATCTTTGAGGTTTGTGTGTGTGTGTGTGCGTGCATGTGTTTGTTTATTATTAATATTAGTAATGTTTGCCACATTTTCAAAAATAATTCTTAGCAAAAGTAATCCGTAAAAGCCATGTCAATAATCTCCACATAAACCCATAAAGGGTTTAAAAGGCTATTTTTATACGGCATCTGCATCCATTATGATTATATTAGTGCTGTTTGTAAAACATAAGCGACACTAATAGTGTTTTTGACCTGCAACTTGCTGTCAGTTTCTTTTTTTCAATTTTTTTTTTTTTCATTTGATCACAAATCTATGATTATTGCTTTACAAAGGTGTCCTTTCCCAGATTACACACTGATGGTCATTACAATAGCCAAGCTGATGTCATACATCACATCGCACACGTTCTGTTTTAAAGTCCCCATGAAATCAAAATTGACCATACTTACTTTGTTTGCCTAAATTGATCGTTTTGTGGTGAACAATTCATCCATGCAAGTCAATCCACACAAAAAAATTTTTTGGCTTCGTAATCTTTAATCAAATTCTGAAAATGCCCCTCCCCTCTGCACTGGAGGACCTTGCCGATGACGTACACTTGACGGTTTAGGTGTCTGCTTAACATCCGTAATCACGCCCCTCCAACTGACATTAGACAGGCACACAGCGTGTGAAAGGAGAGATGGCGAGGAGGTGCATTTTTCTAGATCCAATCAGGTGCTAGTTGGAAAAAAAGCCACGCTCACTATTTTGCCTCATTTAGTATTCCGTTTCTCTCGGAAATACGTCACAGCACTGGAGAAAAGTCGTTTGCAACTTCCGGTTCACGGGGACTTTAATGGCATGTGGTCATGTGACTCCTCAGTGTTGAGCTGTTGTGGCATCAGAGCCGCCAACCTTCAGGATGGTCTCTCAGCTACAATTATATCCATGGGCTAAAATGTATCCATTAAATATAAAAAAGCTGCAGATTGGAAGAAACATAAACCTTCCTTTTCCTGCCGGCAAGGGGCTACTTTATAAGTGTATCCGTACAGCAGTGGATCAATACTAATGGGAGCATGGTGTAACTTACCCATTTAATTACACCTCCATCTCACTGCTAAACAAACACGATAGTGCTCCCTAAAAGAGCTTAGTCTCCTGCTAGAAGATCCCGATACATGCACACACAACACATGTGTCTGTGTGTGTCTCTGGAGGACTCAGCTGTGTCACACCATAAGGAATTCTGCCCCCTACTGGTACATTATTTCCACATAAGTCCTGTTCCATATACTTGTACATGCACTATACATTATTATAGAAATTAGACTAACTGAGTAATAACTAGGTAATGTCCCTGAACATACCCCTTAACCTTAACTTAACCCAAGTAACCTTATATGACCCATTACTTTCTTAGGTCTGCATTTAAGCACACGTGTAGCCTAACGTAAAATAAAGTACAACCATCAAAAGTCTTTTTAAAGTACCTTTATTACTTGTGTGAAAACTTGCCACCATCTTACATTTATTATTTTCATAATTTTAGTTAAAATCTACCTTTTTTACATAGTTGACCCCTTGCTGTTTAACATTGATTTATATCCATGTGATTACAAAACATGATAATGGAGTTTAAATTTGGAAGATAAAATTGAATATTTAAACATTTCCAAATGTGTCATTATTCAATCATTATGATTGCTGAAACCATTAAATGATGGTTGTTTATTGTTATTATAGTGTAAACTAACTGATGTCAACAATGGTAACTAAAAACATATTTTACAGTTAGTGACAGATAGACTCAAACTTTTTATTTAAATGTCAAACAAATTAATAAAGACTATTGACAGACTTGCAGCTGTTTGCAATGAACAAATCAAACAAGTAACTGAAATGGCTCAACACGACAAGTGATTTCCCCAAATTCAACTGAAAATGCAACTTTTAAAGTCCACCTGTAGTCATTAAATTTATGCCTTAAAACTCACCTTTGATCACCAAAATTACATATTTAAACGTTTTTTTTCTTCAAATTATTTTTTGTTATGCCTTAAAATAGCTTAAATGTAACTACACCCTTGACTCATTTTCTATACGTGGTTCTATGAATATGCAAATGAGCCCCGCCTCCACTCACTCACTCAGAGATCCACTCGTTGACGATCACACGTTCACCTGATTGGTTACAAGGTAGTTTGTGACTTTAGTTCACTGCAGTTTTAAGGAGAAAACACTCAGCAATGGTGTTGACTAATGAATTTGTACATGGGTTGTCTTAAAGCATATTAAAAACACCACATACTGTAGACATATACATTTTATATTTCAACTTTATTTGGAGTTAATCTTTATATCAATAAGTCTCAAACAATGTTGATACATGTCAGTTTGTTTTTGGACTTTCATTGTGTTCAGTTTCCCATCACTCCTTGTCTCCATGATCACCATCTTCATTAGTTAATTTAGTTAAGCTTTTTCTAGTTTACTAGTTACTTGAAGCTTTTAAAACAATGTGTCTGTCTAACAAAAAATAGTGACATCTGGTGGTCACACTTGTTTTCTCCACCATATCTAACAAATCACAGCAGCGCAGAACATCCATGTGACCAAACAAAGCTTCGGAAGTCCGGAAGTGATCATAACTAGTAATTGTAATTGAAAAAAAATGTTCTGTTTGTATTAATTATGTTTATATTATAAATATTTTCTAAAAATATAAATGATGTTATAGGGAAGTGTAGTGTTAAATAATTTAAAGAATGCCCCCTTAAGACAACTTTGATTCACTTTTTTGATCCACTTCAAATGTTGACTACTATATATGATTTTCAGCAAATTGGATCCAACTTTTCTTGTGCTTTTGGGTCAGTGGTGTATGTCTTTGAGTTCTGGCACGCGTTTAGTAAGCGCCTCACTGTGAAAGCTGAAACCTCAATCTGGTTGCAGTCGTGATAGCTTCCTTTTTCTGTCTCGTCCAGGTGTAAACACTGTTCATTTTACTTTGAAATTGCGAACTATGCTTCCAACAGTGTCTCTAGGAACATTTAGTGCCTTCGCTATCTTTTTGTATCATTTTCTTGTTTGTGAAGGGCGATGATATGTTCTCTTAAAGTTTTTGGACAATTCTTTTGACTTGGCCATACTTCTAACATGCATTCAAATGCGATAGTCAACAAAATTAGTCAGTTCAGATATTTTGTGTGTTCAAGCACACCTGGTATAACTAATGAAACCCTTGTCACATGTTCCATTTTCAGTTTAATTTGTGGATAAAACTTGAAACATTTGTTATTGAACTATTTCAATAACTTTTGTTTGATGTGTTCATTGCAAACAGCTGAAAGTCTGCTAATGTTTTAAAGCAGCACTATGCAGGATTTCTGTTTTTGTCAAACAGTGACCCCTAGAGTCGCTGTGGGATACTTGTACTGTCATAAATCTGCACTCACGGCTGATCCCCTCCCCCTGTACACCGGTACCTGTTCAGTAGGATGAAAGCTGTAACGAGTGGAAATAAGGTGTGGCCCCTTTAAGAGCTGCGCGCGCCCTGTTGAACTGTCGGCAGTCTGTATTGTATGTGTGCCTCGAACACCACTTGTATACTGCACCGGGTTATTTCTGTTTGATGCTCATTTTAGCAGATCTTTCTTGCCGTAAAGCAATTTGTTACATCGCGAGACCTGATATCACGCGACACTTCCTTATGCTGCGGCCGGCGGGCCGCCGGCTCATAGTTGCAAGTGCGTTCTTTCCGCTCACAGCCAACAGGGGAGGCGGGGGTTTGGGGGGGAGACGACCACCATTCAACACGAAATCAGTAATATAAACATTACAATGACTCCAAAGCTGTTCGGTTAAGGTAAAAAAGTTACTTAGTTCACCTTTAAAGGTTGTGTAGGTAAGAAATGTATTAAAAAAAAAATTCAAAATTTGTTTAGACTTTCTATATATATATATCAATGCATAATTAAAATCTAAGTACTCTGAAAAAGAAAGTATAAAAATCGAGTGTCTGTAGACCTCTCACGACTGTTTTAAAGACAGCTCATTATTTCCATTCACTTCACCCCTCCCTTCTGGTCTCCTTCCAAAGCCACACCCCCAAAACACATGAACGAGCAACTCTGACAGCTGAGCTGAAGACGCATTATTTACCTGAGACGATCGAAGAGTAGAGGAACAAGTGCATGTAGTGACATCATGTCAGACACACATGTAAATAAAAAAATCTAACTTTATCATTATGAAGTTAAACAAATAAGTTGTATTTTATTACTCACTATCAAACTAGCATATTGATATTGGTAAACTTTACAATATATATTTATTGATTCGCTAACGAGCTAGCCGCTAGTTATCTATAAGGCAAAGCTAAACACATGTTGCGTGATACACGTTGTTCCATTGCCATCATTTACACTGTGATGTAGATGAATTTCGTGTAAGATTTATAACACAAAATATTAACACACACATACAACATAGTGTGTACGACACACAAAGATACACGATAAAGACATCAGTAAACATCGGTCTAGAATATAAAAACAAAACAAAGATGAAAAAAATGATAAATCATGGTAAACATGTTAAAAGAGTTAGACAGAGGGTAAATATAATACTAAGAAAAATACCAGGATGCGGAGTAACGTTAGACCTACTATCTGTTAAACCTACATTTAGTTATCTAAACAAAATTATGCACAATTCAACACTACAGCTATCATCTTGAGCTAAGTCTATTATTTACCGTCTCTACTACGGCTCGCTGAATAATGCTATGTTAGCTATATTAGGCAGCTACGTGTGCTAATGACGCATGCTTCTTGAAAAGATAAACAAAAAAATCTGTATGATCTAAATACAAAAAGAAAGATTTACCTGTCCAGCAGAAATAAAGCCATCAAGGCGTCACTTTTCAGCCCTTGAGGTCCCTCAGTTCTCGCCAACGCTGGAAAGCCACGCCGATATTCACCCGAGTTTTATTTCTTTGTTTATCCAACAACTTTTTGTTCATTACCTTTTCTTGTAATGTAAATGACTTCCTTTTTTTGACTGGGTTGCCTTCGTGAACTGCAAATGTGGACTTAGATTGGTCTTTCTCTGCCATTGTTTTGGTAATCCTAGGTTCCGTGGCTCTTGAATTACACAAACCAAACGAGTGCGCGCAAAAGGGCAGGTCCTGTGTGGCGAAGGGGTGGTTGCCATGGTTGCGAGAGAGTGACAATCGCCTAGGCCAATCCGTTGTTTCGTCCCGGTTCGAAATAATGAGCTGTGTTTAATGCAGATTAAACGGTCTAGAGTCAATCGATTTTTATACTCTTTTTTTCAGAGTACTTAGATTTTAATTATGCATTGATATATATATAAAGTTTAAACAAATTTGGAAAAAAGTTTTTTATAAATTTCTACCTACACAACCTTTAAGTCATTTAAATTACTATATATATATATATATATATATATATATATATATATATATATATATATATATATATATATATATATATATATATATATATATATATTACACTGTATATGCAATTGATTTTTATAAAGCTGTCATAAAGTGATTTTTTTAACATGTTATTATGTAACATTGATCCAGTAGTATAACTTTATAACCCTCTCGGAAACTCGTACGTACTTTACTAGATGGCTAATTCGTATGAATTCTTATGAATGACCTACCCCTTACTCTGCCCCGAAACCTACCTGTCACTGGGGTTTAGACAAAATGTACGAATTTGTACGAATTAGCCACCTCGTAAAATACGTACAAATTGGTTGTGAGTGGTTTGTCTTAAAGGGGCATACACACTTAAACTTTTAAAACTACGCATTTAACTAGACACATCTTTTCCAGAACATCAAAGAGAAACCACAACTGACCACATTAGTTAACTGGATTCTTTCACAACATATTTGGAATGACCATCTCCCAAAAACCAACAAAAAAACAGGTCTGGTATGTTTAAAATGCAGTTGATTGCTGTTTGTGCAGAGTAGTGAATCAGTAAACACAGTGAGGTGTTGTTCGTTCACAATATAAGACAATGGTAATGTTCTTTTCAGTAGCTTGGCACTTAGACTATACCTCACTCAATCTTAAGCTCAAACATACTCTATGCTTCAGGATACAAAAGCATGATTTCATTACGCCACTGCACTCCAATTCATAACACAAGTGTAATTAGAGCAAACTGTCTTCTTCCATGGGTAGTTTTCTGCCACAGCAATACAATGGTTCCAATGCATTGGCCAAGCATTGACTTCTGTGTTTAAGTTCTTGTGTTAAACATTTTTTTCTTGTCGTAAAGTTTTCTATAACTGTAATGTTTTCTCTTGGTTGGGACTGTTGGCATTTAATAAGTAGGGGCAATTCCAGACTTTAAACAAATAACCACTTAAATGTTTGCATTGTAAGAATGTATAGGGAGACTTCAGATATAAAAACGCTGACTCATTAATGTTTTCTCATTAAAATCAGATGATTTCCTAATAATTCAATAGAATTTGCGGGAATAATATCAATATGGCTATACGATGGCTTAACTTTATATGACGTCATGAGTAATCCAGTCATTTTTATAGATTTATACATTTTTTTATTGTATAGGGGGTTTATGGGTAGGCCTACTATACACTCACCTAAAGGAATACTAGGGACACCCAGTGGTGGAAGAAGTACTGAATCTCAGTACTTAAGTAAAAGTACAAATAACCAGAGACATTTTTACTTTAGTGAAAGTAGAAGTACACAAATGACTACCCTACTTAAGTAAAAAGTAAAAAGTACCTGATTTTAAATGTACTTTAAGTATTAAAAGTAAAAGTACTTGCATAACAATTTATTCTCTTAATGTATATATTCTAATGATTAATAAAACAGTTAATCCTAACTCTTTCAACCTAATACTCCTATAATGATGTTCTATAATGATGGAAAAGCCGTTATTTTTTAAGTTTTTGTCACCATTTCTGAACAAGCTTGCAATTAGGCAATATACACATCAAGCTTAATTTGACAGGGTTTGGCTGTAAATGAGATTAATTTATGGCTTAATTCTGAACCTCTTGGCTTGCCATACTCATCGTAACCAAACGTATAATACACACGCACCCCACCACTACTAAACCTACCCATGCGTATCCTATGAATGAAAAACAAATTTTCGCGTATAAATTGCACAATAAACACACTGCGTGCTATAGAGACGCATTTAGTGTGACCGGGTTGATATGGCAACCAAACTTCACTGGTGAGACAAACGTGCGACGAACGGACGGTCAGGATGACGTTTTGGTTTTGGCAGGGGAAAAACTGATCAGAAAATGTAACGAAAATGTAACAGAAGGTTGTAGAAATGTAGTGGAGTAGAAAGTATAATAATTGCTGCAAAATGTAACGAAGTAAAAGTAATAAGTATGCACTATTGATTCTACTTAAATAAAGTAAAGATACGTGAAAAATGTACTTAAGTAAAGTAACGAAGTATTTGTACTTCGTTACATTCCACCACTGGGGACACCATACTAATACTGTGTTTGACCCCCTTTCACCTTCAGAACTGCCTTAATTCTATGTGGCATAGATTCAACAAGGTGCTGAAAGCATTCTTTAGAAATGTTGGCCCATATTGATAGGATAGCATATTGCAGTTGATGGAGATTTGTGGGATGCACATCCAGGGCACGAAGCTCCCGTTCCACCACATCCCAAAGATGCTCTATTGGGTTGAGATCGGGTGACTGTGGGGGCCATTTTAGTACAGTGAACTCATTGTCATGTTCAAGAAACCAATTTGAAATGATTCGAGCTTTGTGACATGGTGCATTATCCTGCTGGAAGTAGCCATCAGAGGATGGGTACATGGTGGCCATAAAGGGATGGACATGGTCAGAAACAATGCTCAGGTAAGCCGTGGCATTTAAACGATGCCCAATTGGCACTAAGGGGCCTAAAGTGTGCCAAGAAAACATGCCCACACCATTACACCACTGCCACCAGCCTGCGCAGTGGTAAAAAGGCATGATGGATCCATGTTCTCATTCTGTTTATGCCAAATTCTGACTCTAACATCTGAATGTATCAACAGAAATCGAGACTCATCAGACCAGGCAACATTTTTCCAGTCTTCAACTGTCCAATTTTGGCGAGCTCTTGCAAATTGTAGCCTCTTTTTCCTATTTGTAGTGGAGATGAGTGGTACCCGGTGGGGTCTTCTGCTGTTGTAGCCCATCCACCTCAAGGTTGTGCATGTTGTGGTTTCACAAATGCTTTGCTGCATACCTCGGTTGTAACAAGTGGTTATTTCAGTCAAAGTTGCACTTCTATCAGCTTGAATCAGTCGGCCCATTCTCCTCTGACCTCTAGCATCAACAAGGCATTTTCGCCCACAGGACTGCCGCATACTGGATGTTTTTCCATTTTCACACCATTTTTTGTAAACCACAGAAATGGTTGTGCGTGAAAATCCCAGTAACTCAGCAGATTGTGAAATACTCAGACCGGCCCGTCTGGCACCAACAACCATGCCACGCTCAAAATTGCTTAAATGACCTTTCTTTCCCATTCTGACATTCAGTTTGGAGTTCAGGAGATTGTCTTGACCAGGACCACACCCCTAAATGCATTGAAGCAACTGCCATGTGATTGGTTGATTAGATAGTTGCATTAATGAGAAATTGAACAGGTGTTCCTAATAATCCTTTAGGTGAGTGTATTAGACTACATAGCCTATAATAAAAGATAATGAATTTCAAACCTGAACCAAAGATCAAGAGTCTGTCATTAGTCTTTAGTCTGCCACAAAAAATCGGCGTGTTGGGGCCATGTCAACGAAACCAATGAATGAAAATTTGCTTATCAATGTATATTTAAATTCGTGCCTACGTATCTTTGTAGAACTTCAAAAAAAGAAACAGAAAAGATGCTGCAGCCAATGAGGACGACTCAACCTCCACGGACAGTTTTTAATATTTTATCAGATAATAACTTGCTTTAGTATAATTTCCGGGACAATTAGGGCCGAATTCGGGATTCGGGACAACAGCTTAGATTTCGGGACTGTCCCGAATTTTTCATGCCAATGGTTGGCATGTATGTCATGAATCAGAGCACTGAATATACTTGAGTAAGTTTTAAACTCATTAAACATGCTGTGCAAAACTACACCGAGGCTTGCTCTAAAGGTGTTTTTTGAATCGCTGCATTTTGAGTCAAACAAATTTGAAACATTTAGGATTTGCTTTGGATGCCTTGCATAAAGTGCTTCTTAGCCATTCTATGTGACCCAGAAAAGAGCGTGATGTGTTCGGCTTCACGGTCCCAGCTGACTCAATTAGAGGAGCATAAACTCCTGCTTGAACTCCACAACCTTCAAATCATCGTTTGCTCTCCTAAGTTCTCCTTTCTCCCTCCACCGTGTCTGTTTGCACTCAGGCTCGGTCCTCCGTCGTGAGATTCCACATTTCTCATGCTTCTTAAGGAGCGACGTCTTAATCTAGTCAGTCTGGTGTTATGTGAGGCGAATGGCGCGCTCCAGTTAAACACCACTGAAACGGAGCAGCCAATTAACAGACGTAGGACTTCTCTGAGGGGAATAACTGCATAATGAAACACTGGATGTGGCATCAGCGTAGCTCTTTCTCATATTGTGAGGTCTTTTTCCCTCTTAACTGTTACACGAGAATGCAAAAAAAATAGGGAATATGTCAGAACAAAATGTGTTTTCTCAGTTATAAAGGAGACTGACGCTGCGATCTAAAGCAGAGCTCGATATTTCATCCTTCAGTTATGGGAGTTCACCATAGGGTGAGATACTTGGAATTAAATATGTCACAATATTTATATTGGCTCTCAGTTATTTTGAGATCCGCAGGCTGCAGCGAGAAATATTCATTGCTGCTTGAGGTAACGTCTTGCCAAAGACTACACACTGTCGGTGGATTTCACTCAGAACGTCAGGATGTGCATTATATCGAAGTACCAGACAGCATATGGTGGATGAGTTTAATTAACCTAGTACATACGGAAAATGCTGGATTTGCTTACACAGTACGCCCACCAAAAGCCTTATACCTGTATATTCCCAAAAGGCCTGAAAATTCCCAAATGCAATTCCCCAGAGTAAAGAGAACACATTTTTCCACATTAAACTACTCAAATATCTCCAAAGCTGAAAATGTAAGACTCTCAGCGCCTTATATTTTGACCTTGACAAAAAGTACCACGCTCTGGGAAGTGAAAGTCAGTGAGTTTTAAATATGGTGCACCAGCATATGGTCTTCAGCTTATTAGAGTCATAAAGCTCCAGTGGGATGTTGGACCCCAGCTGCTCCTGAGGTGTTTCCTGCACTACTGCCTGTGTCCTCGGCCATGATCTCAAGCTGAGCCCGCTGATGACGTGCTTCTATATTTGCAACTGATTTCATATTGCTTTAAAATTTGAGTAATATAATTCATATTTGCATTTAGCAGAAACTTTTATCTAAAAGTGGAAATCAGAATCTCTGGATATAAACAGCTGGTACATCTACCCATGTCATTTGCTAAGCTGAGATCAATACTAAGCATTATGGATTGAGCAATTATCTTTCAAAGGAAACGAATTTAAATATCTGTTAGTGGTTATGTTTCTATAATTACAGCTTTAGTGGCCACACAGGGGTACTGACACATACTGGCCAGGTTATAATTTACGCAGATGAACAATGCAATCACATCAAGGGCCTGTTTACACGACACAGTTTCAGCTAAAAACGTTTTGTGGGTTTTTGTCGTTCATTTTTTATACGACAACGGTGTTTTGGGTGCCTGAAAATGCAAACTTTTGAAAACGGGTTTAAAAGTGCACATTTTGAAAAAGGTCACCGTGTAAACAACAAAAACGTGAATCTCTGAAGACGATGACGTCATGCACATGCGTATTACGTGTTCAGTCTATTCATAGATGCCAACTACGTCACTACCAATTGAACGCCGCCATATTTACGACCGATCTCGCCCGGTATGGCCGCCCAAACTGCCCATTTGAATGAAGAGAGAGAGAGAGAGAGAGGAGAGAGAGAGAGGAGGAGAGAGGAGAGAGAGAGAGAGAGGAGAGAGGGAGAGAGAGAGAGAGAGAGAGAAGAGAGAAGAGAGATGAGAGAGAAGAGAGAGAGGGAGAGGAGAGAAGAGAGAGAGAGAAATCTTAATTTTAGGCTCCGATCCTTATTTGTTACCCCCAGTTTTCTTTTGTCCATTATTATCTGCCACAGGGACAATATTTAATCGTGGGAAATGTAGATATTATAAAAAAAAATAACGGCTAGCTGTCACTAATCTGGATTAGGTCTGTCGCGATAGTCAATAAATCAAAGAATCCTACAATTAAAAAAAAGTTGCGCGATAATGTCCGCGATCATTTCCATTTGCTATGCTTGTTTGTTTTTCTCGTCTCTTCTCTCTCTCTCTCTCTCTCTCTCTCTCTCTCTCTCTCTCTCTCTCTCTCTCTCTCTTCTCTCTCTCTCTCTCTCTCTCTCTCTCTCTCTCTCTCTCTCTCTCTCTCTCTACCAAAGAGACTGAATGACAACTCTGTTTAAGACATAATAACCGACATATTTTACGTGAATACTCTCCAAACCGGACATTTAAACATAATGTTGTGTGTATTTGTCCATTCAGACACGAAACAGAGCTCATTCATTACTCGCGCGCTGTATAGGGGTCTATGGCTGCACGAGTCAGGTCGGGGTGTGTGTGTGCGCACAGAAAGATGATGACATAAGACATGCAGCGATGATCTCTTTGAATGACAGCTAGCCTAACCACTTCTTTCTTCTATCCTTTTCTTTTGTTATATAATAAAATACCAGTTCGGGGTTCCTCTTTCCGCTGTTTTTGCTGCCAACTGCACAACATATTGCAGGCATTACTGAGACCGTCGGTCGTAAAGATGGCGGCGCAAAGCTACAGTGACGTCATGTGACCCGAACGAATAGTGTTTCGTCGCCATCTAATGGTCTGGCAGCAGAATACAGCGTTTTTAGTCGTTTTTGCGGACCCGTGTGAACGGTGATCATTTTGACAATGGTGTCGTATTTATGTGGAAAACATACATGTTGTGTAAATGTTCTCTTAATAAACAGCAGCACGAAACGTTAACACAAGACAAAGAACAGAAGCTAACTGAGGATATAAAGACACAGGATGATGAGGATTAGGTGAGACACTAATAAATGAGTAACTATAGCAACCAAGGAAACACTGAATCCGAAATCGCCCCCCCATAACCTTAAATACGGTCTCATTCGATGGGACAGCGATTTGTAGTAATGTCCAAAATCATAGTGGATGTTATTGAGTGCGCTCATTCAATCCCATAATGCACCACAATAACGAGTGTACAGCCGATGTACGTTTAACAGCTGTCTGAGCTCGCTTTCATTCACTCCTTCAAGTGAACTGTATTAGTGGTCTAACGTAGGGAATAGTGGAAATAGATTTTGGATTCAACCACGGACTAAACACACAGGAACTGAACAGGCAATAGAATATTAAAATAAAAGTCACCGAACAAAGAGACACTGGGATATTTTAACAGGTACAGATGAAGTAACACAGCCCTGGTGAGCTTCAGAAACATAAAAAAACACACAAAAATCTGGTTACACTTTACGTAATGCATTATACAAAGGTTTTGATAATGTACATTATAATGCATTATATCTTTTCATAAATAATAATACCCAAAGTTAAAATGCATTACGATATTTGAAAATTCATTTATGTCTGAAATTAGTTGTTTGTCATGTGTTTTAATTCACTATCATTTATAAAGGTGTTTTCAATGAATATATAAGGATTATAATGTATTATAACTGTGGTTACAATTATTCATGAGATCATTATAAGGTGCATTACATTGCATAATTAATGCATTACATACTTTTATAGTGCATTATATAAAAAGGATTTAAGTAAAAAAATATTGCATACACCAAACTTTTTAACAGTTTTTTTTTTAACGTGCATTTTTTTTAATCAACAATATATTCCAATAGCTATACTTTCCACATTAATTATAAAATAAAATAACTAGCTGTGTATGTCAACAATCTTAAATTTAATTTCAGTTTATCTGCTAAAATTCTCAAACTTGAAAAATATAAGAACTCTGAGCCATGAAAGAGCAACATCTGAACTTTATCTGGGCAAAAACTTCATTATGAAACACAGCTGGGGGAAAATAATTAGTAAAACTTTACAATAAGGTCTCATAGTTTTACATTAGCTAACAGTGTGAGCAATATATATTTTTTACAGCATTTATTAACCTTTATTAGCATTAGTTTATATAAACATTAGTTCACACTGCATTAACTAACATGCAGTATACATGCTTATGTTAAATATTATAGAATATAAAATATGTAAAAGGTAAAATAAGGTATATGATCAGACCAAAAAAAAAAAGAATGCCAATACATATATGCAGTGTAATGTACAATGAAACATATTCTGGAATATGTACTGTATGTACCCATATTTGTATGCAAGAAACTATGGACCAATCACAGTTGTGTTTGGCCTGTTTGATCCACTAGATGGGGCACAAAAGCAGGAAGTGTAGCATGTGCTTGTGCCATGTGAGTCAAGCTGAACTGCACTGGAGGATTATTACGCAAAATATGCTGAAAAAAACATGACTCACTAATACTACATGTGAGAAAGCATTGCCCATTATTCAAAAGATCTGAAACATCTCATAAAATCTATGTGCATGTTAAAAAAAACAAAAATTCCTGTGCATTGCATTCGTTGTTCCCAGATTATTCCATGGTGCAAATTTGAAAACCATCTTTCCTCCTGTTTTTTACGATCAGCCGTGCGCTCTCATGCTGATCGGGTCACTGGAACAGCGTTTCACCGAGGGGCCGTATAAAAACAGCCGTCCCGGGGAACTCCCATGCTGCCTTTCTGCGACTGAGTTAAATGATTCTGCAGGGTGTGAATCAGATACGCAGGATGCCAGAAGGTCTCGCTGCTTCGGTTTACGCCACTTCCCTTTGTTTCAACCCGCGCTTGCAAGCAGGAACAACTGAATTGGTTATTCTCTGAGGCATGTGAATATTAAAAGGTCACGTCCTTTGTAATACAAAGAAACAGTGGCTATCACGTCAACACAGTCTGGAGTCGCTGTCCATAAACAAACCTGAATTATTTACTGTCTCGGCCAAGCCAAGTGTAACTACATGTTAGTTTAAATGCTCTAATGAAGCATAAAGTTTGTTGTATTTGGAGACATTTCTGGTGACATTGCTAGGAGGCGACTTTTCTGTTATTTTCAAGATTTCTTGTTAAATGACACATTCGCTGGACGTAAAATGATGATAAATTCCCGTGTCTGTATTCAAAAAGGTTTACAAAATGCGGCCACATATAACTATAGGAAAGAAAGTCACTTGGTAATGTCTTAATTTATACTTCTTGACAGCAATGACATTACGGAGTACATATTGAGATTTCTACTGAGGCCTCCTGCTACTTTATTTTAGATTTATCAAACTGAAGTCATGTCTTACACTACAAAAACTGTGTTTGTTCAGCAAGAAATGCATTAGTTTATGCATTAGTTTCCACAGAAATATGAAGCAGCTCAACTGTTTTCAACATTGATAATAATCAGAAATGTTTCTTGAGCATCAAATCATCATATTAGGATGATTTCTGATGATTCTGGATCATGTGACACTGAAGAATGGATTAATGATGCTGAAAATTCAGTTTTGATCAATGGAAAAAATACATTTGTCTATTTATTACAATAGAAGAAGATCTTTTCACAATATTGCTGTTTTAATGTATTTTTGAGCAGAACAGACTTTTTTGAAAACATTAAACACAAAGAAAAGTCTCAAATTATGACAAAAGCTTTACCATCCATCCACATTATATATAAAATATACAGCTCTTTAAGTCAACAATCTCATATTTAAAATGCTCATACATAAAACATAAAATATAAATGTGAGCTACAAAATTTGATTTGTGCAGACACATTATTATGACCATCTGGGGAGAAGGAATCCATGAGAAGGCTTTTTGATGAGTTGGTGTTGAGGAGAAGACAGCAACACAATGGCATTATGGGTGGTGGCGTAAACCACTTGTTCTAAAACACAGACTCCCCCTGGCTAGCTCTCTTCAGGACTCACTGAACAACATGGATCAGTTCTCGAAACATAGACATTCTAACTAGAATTTGAGACAGTAAAGACTGGGTGATAGTCTGGAAAAACACCAAGTGGAAACAGGATGTGCATGCGAATTGCAAATGTGGCCCAAACACACATGGAGTGTTTGTTCTGGTTGAGAAGTCAGTTTCTTAATAATATTCACTGGCTGCTTCCTCTGGAGAACAGCTGATGTTTAAACTCGTATACACATTAGCAAATTACGTACTGTACAAACCATACACTGCGTCCAAAATTGCGTATTGTCTGAGTAGGCACTACATATTACTTTGCGAACATTAAACAAAATACGTTTTGGTATTGGGTGGTATGAATACAATTTGGAAGTACTACATCCACCATGTTGTTACTGTCACGTGACCAACCAGAGCCAGTTGCATCGCTTCACTAGAATTAAAGTCAATAGTTTCCAAAACAACACACCCCGGCAGAAGAGCTGGCCCTTGGGTTGCATGTAAACTGACCCGGTGTGGAGGGCATCCCTGGGTTCAGTCTTCCTTAAATGAGCTTTAAATTATCTAAGTACACTGTAAAATAATTTGTTGCTTTGACTTATGAAAGTGTGCATTACATATAGGCTAGTAAATGTAAAACTATGTTGCCAAGAGTTATTGATCACATTCTTCTCCAGTGTACTTTATTATAATGAAATTTGTGTTTTCCTCTTTACACAATACTCCAACAATGTTACCTGTTCCCAAGCAAGCGGTGGCTGAAGCATGTTCAAATAATGTGAATAAATATGACTTATTTGATTAAATATGACTGAGTCATGGACAGATCCTGGCTATTTTGCTTCCACATTTGTGATCTGGAACATAGACACACACTATCTAAGACATTTTCATCAGTCCACTGTATACTTTTTTGATTCTATTCCTTTTTGTTTGTTGTTGTTGATATTATTACTAATCTGGAATATTAAGAATCCTAATAGTAACTTGCCTGAATATTTACAATGTGAACCCCTTTCGGTTAACCACAATCTCCTTCATTGATGCCTTGATGGGAATGTGTGTGCGGTCTATGGCGCCACCAATCACGTTAGGGAATTACTATCATACTGTAAGTCATACTTATTGGCATGATCATGATTGCATGATCTTTATTAAATCATAATGTACCTGCATTGGCAAAAAATAAAATAAAATCTGCTTTACAACCTTGGGTCTTAAGTGGCTTAGAAATACCACAAAAACGCCTACAAACTGCTTGAGTGTCAGGTAAACTTTGCAAATGGCACGACAGACAGCACTTTACAACAAGTTCCCCGCATCTCCAATAGTTTAAAGTAAAGAGCCATTCACAAAAAACTCTGCAGGGCAATGCACACTGTTATTAAAGTCAGACTCCGACGAGTTGAATATTCAATGTGTTGTTCCAACAAATGAGTTATGTAACTGACACCCTCATGAGTCACGAGAAAAACGTTATCGTTCAAAAAGTACACTGTCGCGCTGCGTTAAAAGACTTACCACATCAGCTCTCGCTTATAAAGCCGCAATCTAATCTTGTTTACATGAGCCTTCTCGCGAGCAGGTTTAAGCTTACGGACCTGTTGCTATGACAGCAAGTCAAGGATGAGCGTCGAAGAACCAAACAATCCAAGATCATGCCAAATCGCCAACAATCAAATCCAGCTAACCCAGCTAGCAAAAAGTCGTTTATTAGGCGTTGAATAGACCTAAATCTTCAACATCTAATTACGACTTTTCAACGTTGAAAACAGATCGATCTTCAACGTCTAAATGGAATATGTAAAACTCTTTCAATTTATTTGAGATAATAATGAGCATGGTTTGGTAGTTTGTTTTTCTCCGTTATTTTAGCATATATAACAGACTTATCCTGTCTTCGATGATCAGTTGAAAACACGTAGTCAAACAGTCCGGCCGAAACTACTAAGTTGAAATCACGTTGTAAACCAGTCCAAGGCGGACCGACTTATTTTCAACCATATTTCAACGCTGAAAGACGGTAATTGTTTACTGGGAAGTGAGTTAACGTCGTACGAAAAACGGACCCCAGGTGTTAACAGGACCTTTGTATATATTCAACAGTTTACCTTACTTGTTTGTTGACCTTCATTGTCAGTGGATTCAGTAAACCATTTTTTCAGTAAGATCGTATTGTTTGAAAGTGCATTACGTTCAAATTCTCTTATAGTACCTTAAGTGAAGAAAAGATTAAGTAGCAAGCACAACGAATTCAATCTTGTGTTCCCATACACATATACTGCAGTCCATTTGTCAGAGGATGTGCAGTTGTTTCCAGAATTACATGGATAGACAATACTCCCCTATTCTATGGGCATACAACACATTCTTTGACTAAGTAGCTGTTGCATGGGGAAAGTCATGGTCAGCTCTGTGGATTCTGGGACAGCAGGTGTACGGCAATGGTGAATTACTCCTCTATTTGACACCACTCACATATTCTTTTTTTTTTAGTAAGTTTTGCCAAGCTTTGTGATTTGTCTTTGAAGCTTGAACTTTGTCAGGCCAGCTAGCCTCCAATGCTAATTTTCACCTTGATCTTATTGAGTTTGAATCTGAGGTTGGGGGAATTTATGTGTAGTTTAGTTTAGCCAGATATTCTAATTGAAACAGTAAGTTAGCAGAACCTTAGGCAAGGTGTTTTACTGTATGTCAATTGTAAGAACATTTCTTATGGGACATCCTTCAGGTAGGGCTATGCAGGACTGGGATGCTTGTTTGTACAAGTTTATGAGTCACTCCTATCGAATTTAAGCTACAATATTTTTGTCAGCGGTCCAGATCCTTCATGGATAGTCAACCACTGTACTTTGTGAAATAGTGTGTGAGGTAAGGGCAGTTAACTTCCCCTTCTCTTCACACATGCCAAGCGTTCCTCAACTGCAGACGGGAGCTCCATGGGAAAGTAGTTCGCTGTGTTAAAAACAACTGAACCAAAATGTTGGCATTTGTTTTGGGATAGAAAAGAAACAGAAGAGAAGATCATGCCCTATCAAAGCTTGCCAACTCATTTTTGGATCTGTCAGTCTGTGGCAAATTGAACCAATTCTGTTTGTTTGAACTAGAGACGTATTGCTGGCATCATTGCATGCTTAAGCTTACAAGCTCACATGGCATCAAGAATGGCCGATTATTATAAATGAGATAATCTCGATTGGTGAGTTGTGAGGTAAAATACATAACTATACATTTGGGATACCAAAATAAATAAATTATAATTAAATTTATCAATCATTCCTTTGTTCAGTATTTAAAACTTTGCAATAATCTAGGTCTAGCACTAATGTAATGAAATATCCCTTCAAAAATTTACCATTGTAGAGGAATCCCTTGTGAAAAACAAAAGTGTGCTTAATTGTGCACTTGAAGTGTACTTCAAATCTTGTCAATACCAATGTCAACTTTATTTATATAATCACCAATAAAAACAATAATTGTTGACCAGGGTGCTGTACAATATATCAAAACCATATACAACATAACCGATTACAAACACAGACAAGTTAAGTAAGATTAAAAGCCAGAGGAAATAGACATGTTTTAAGTTTTACTTAATCACTTAAAGTATACTTTAGGGGCAATTCTAATATAAACTGGAAGGCTGTTTCAAAGTTTCAGAGCAGCGACGGCTAAAAATCACCTCTAAATTTCAGCCTAGCCCGAGGAATATTCAGCAGTCTCTGGTTGGATGACCTTACAGACCTTACTGGATTGTGAACAGATTAGAAATGTATGCAGGTGCTAATCTGTTCAATGGTTTAAGAACCAACACTTTAAAATCAACTATGTAGCACATTGGAAGCTAATGCAAGAAATGTACTCTCACTTCCGCACACAAGTTAGGAGCCTTCATTGAAGATAAGAAAATAAAGACCCCTCTTGTATCTATGTCAAACCCCTTTTGTCAGATCCCAGGGGCAGATAGATTTTGGTATCGAAAGCATAACAATGAAAAGACATACCGTAAAAATCGACTCCAAAAGAAGCATATACACAGAAAAGAAAATTGGAGCGAGAATAGAGCCTTGATGAACACCACAAGTAAGAGAAGCTGCGCCCCAAGTGAATTCACCAATGTTAACAGAAATGCTTCTATTACTAAAATAAGATTGAAACAATTTAATAGCATTTCCCCGTGCACCAAACATGAGATGGGAACAGCGTTATCAATTATGTTAAATCAAATGCTGCACTCAAATCTAACAGCACTAACACAGCAGTCTTGCCGAAATCGACAGTCAATATTATGTAGTTCAGAACATTTACCAGTGCTGTTTCCATGGAGTGTAATTTTCTAAAACCTTATTATAAAAATCTTATTTTCATTCAGAAATCTCTTTAGTTGGTGAAACACTATTTTCTCCAAGATTTTGGACAAAAAATAAATTGGGGATTTTAAGAAGTGAATGAACAATGGCATGCTTCATGTCAACGGCCGTTTTAAGGCAGTTGTTCATAATCATTTGAATAGTAGATCCAATCACCTCAAAATAATGTGGGGGAATACCTAGAGATTGGCATGGGGTACTTTCCATAAGATAATGGTAAATGGTAAATGGACTGCATTTATATAGCGCTTTCACAGACCCAATGGCCACCAAAGCGCTTTACAATTTGCCTCACATTCACCCATTCACTCTCTCATTCATACACCGACGGGCGACGGCAGCCATGCAAGGCGCCATCCAGCTCGTCGGGAGCAGCTGGGGTTAGGTGTCTTGCTCACGGACACCTCGACACTTGGTCAGGTGGAACCGGGATTGAACCACCAACCTTTCGGTTTGTAGACAACCTACATGAACCACTGAGCCACTGCCGCCCCAGGATCTCTCCAGGATAATCTCTCAACACAAATCAAACCAGCTATTAGGCTAACTAAAACCATGCCAATCTCTAGGTATGGTGAAGGGTATGTGAGGATGTGCGGCTATTTTAATTCCAAAGGCCAAGATAACTATCATAATGCATAGTATCCTGGATCCATGAAATAACTGGCCTTTAAAATATAATTCTGCCTGTCTCTATGGAAATTTAACAAAGGGGTTTACTGACTTATGCACCCTGTATTTTAAGGAAGAACATATTTATATTATTTACAATACATTATTCATTCACAAAGAAAATTGGTGTCCTTAAAGTTTGGGTTTTTCCTCTTTTTTTTTAAATTAAGGCAGTAAGATCAATTTCCAAAATATGATTTTTTTATTCCTCGTTTTAGTCAACGTTAGCATGGGTGTATTCACTTATGCTAAGCACTGTATGCAAAAAAGGTTATTTCACTGACGTTTCAGAATGAAAGGCCACTGTTAAACTTAATTGTGTACTACCCCTCCAGTATTATCCATAACCTTTTCCTTGAAAAGGCTTGATCAGACAGGCAGTTACACAGCTCACTTTGTGACTAGATTTTTTTTAAGTTTCCGCTGAAATTCAAAGGTCTTTCTTATTTTAACAGATGTGGGCAGGCCTGTAGCCGATCATTCCCAAGTGACCCTAACATGCACTTCCTGTCCAGTAAGCTAACACCCAGGAATGGAACAATCCCACTTTGTACCTACAAGTTCAGTATTAGAAAGAAGGGCTTTTAGTCCCTTTTAACATTTTTCACTCTTGCTTGATTTATTTTGTGTCTCTTGGTGTGGCCGAAAGCCCTCATTTAAACCAGTAGTTTTTGAAGTTTGCCATAAGCTAAATCCTGTTGGAAAATCCATCTGGTAGCTGTGTTTTGGAACATGCTAGCTGGTCCTTAGCTTGTCCATGTTAGCAGGAATTAGTCTATTTCAACGGCATGCAATTATATAAATATTACATCAATTAATGAATTCTTAATTAGAAATAAATGTCTAAAATGTAATTAGAGAAAGTACTAAAACAGCGTGTACGTACTCTTATGAAAAGGATTTGTGTGAGATGTCTGAGGTTGAGATGTGGTGAAATGGCTTTACCACGAAAGGAAAACCCTTTCCACCATAACCAGTTGTTTACATTTATTTGAAACATATAAAATGCCCAGTTGCCCCCCTGTGGTGAACATTGTTGAATAATTCTGTCTCTGTTTGTATTTCTAATCTTTAAGGTCAATGTGAATGACATTTATAACCCATGTTATTTATAAGTGATTTATATCCCAAATGTGAAAGAATATATTTGACAAGAAATATTTAAGAGCTTGATTGTATCCGTCAGGTACTGATCATTAAAAATAGTTGTCTGGGTTAGAAATGGAATATTAATACTACACTAAGTAACTTTCCCAATTGCCATATGTGGATGAAACAAATTTTGTAACTTTTGAAGTAGTTATTTACATCAGTTGGCATTGACATAAGTCTGATGAAGAATCCTAAAAAAAAATAGAGTTAAACTCTATTTGGGTGATTGGACTCGATTTCTAAGAGATACAAAAATAAAAAAGTACATTTAAAGATGTGCAAACCATTAATTGTCTCTGAATGAATAAGTGAAAATTGAGATGCCAGTTCATGAGGAAATTCAGTCTGGTTTCCTGAAGTCTTAAAATTGGAGGCATATGTGAAAAATCACACACCCGGTTCAACACAAAGCTTCTTTGCCAAGGTGTGTTCACAACTAAAATGTATGAAGGTATTCCTTGTCCTCCCTTTTCTATAGACAGGCCTTATATTTAGCCAGCAGTCACACCACACACATTCAGACTGAACTCTGCCTCCACCCAATCAGAGGAAAAAGAGCAGTGTTGATACGCCGTTCCCGCCAGAGAGAAACTTCATGGAAAACAGCAGTGCACGTGGGGGAATGCCTATACTGTCAAGGGAGGATGATATGGCATTGGCACTTCTCTGCGTGTTTGCTCTCTTTGTCATGGGTTATCTATGTCAAAACTACATTTAACTTGAACAGCATTACATGTTGCATTCTTTACTGAGAGTGAAGACAGTGCTGTTTCGTTAGTGCTGCATGTATTTCAAGTAAATCATTATTATTATTGTTTAATTTTAATATTTTTACCCTTAGGCATTGGAGAAAAACTCAAAACTTATTGGTCACAAAAAATAGAGCAATGAAGCAATTGACATCCAACCATCTGTTGAAATTTTGACCCTAGTCCAAACAGCCTAGAGATTTTTCTTATACAATGAGATAAAGTGTTACGAACCCAACCCACAAAGCCATGTGTGAAGTCCAAGCCTCAAAGTGTTCTTCTGTTAAAGGTTAGGAGGTTATTAAACTATGAATGTTCCCTATTGCTCCTCAGAGGGTCTTTAAAACATTCAAACATGGAACTCATAATGCACCTGCATTCAGGCGAGAGCGTATGGTTCCTCCCTTCCTCTCAGTATATATACAAGCAATTAGGTCTTTGTCTCTAAAAAAGAAGAAAAGTTTCAGCAGGGTGTTGTACTTTGAAGAGTCTAGCCCCAGCAAATCCTGAACAGATTATTTTTGGGGACAGCAAGATCTTTTTGTGTTCACCAAGCAGGAAGGGTATTCTCTAAAAGTTACCACCAAATAGTAAATAATTACAATACATGTGACAAGTTCTCATAACAACTGTTGCAAAACAAGGTGAAGTGCTCACTGGAGATTCATGGCCTTGTGTTTCCAGTTTTTTTATGGGACAGTCATTAAATGTGTTAGTAGATGTAGTGCTGACTCATAGCTGAGAGCAAAGCAAGTGAGATGGCCAAACTGTGACTGCGGTTTGTCTGTCTGAATGTACTCCAGTGACTGTATAACCTCAGAACAACTTGTTTCCTTCCTTGACAATATAATGAAGTATCCTTTTGTTTTGAGGATAATGTTTTAGTCCTTCAAAAACCCAAATTTAGTCTGACTCAAGTCATTTTCTCCCATTCTAGCCATATTTTTTGAAAATGTACACTTGGCCTTCTAAAGCTGGCTAAAGTTTAGGATTGCTCATCTAAACTATAGCACTCTAAAAAAATAGACTTATTACCATATATTATGCTTGTGTAATTCAAAACATTAATTGTTTACTTTCTTCTATGCAACAAAAGCATTTTATTTTGTAGATTCTTTTCACATTTTTTCCCCTATACAGTAACACTTGTCGACAAATAAGCACCAAAAAGCAACAGAGACGTTGTACATGTGACTTGTGCACTATATATAAAATCTTAAAGGCGTGCTGCAAGATGGATTTATTTTTGTAGATCAAACGTGAAAATTAGTTAGCATTTTAGCACTTCTTATTCAATCGTCCTGAAGTCAATGAGTTTTGTTTAAAGGTATTTCTGTTAAATACAAAGTTCTGTCATGAAAGAAAGCGAGATGGAACTGAAATGGAGATGGAGTTCAAGAAACTCTAGATGGCACAGCTGACAGGTCCTTAAATCAATCTGATTGCAATCACGTCCTTTTATATAGGGCAACGCTGATTGGTTCCTGCTGTATCAGTAGCCAATGAGCTCGCTGCTCAACATTCAGTACATTTGTCTTAGCAGTGCAGCACTTTCAGAAACCCTCCACCTTCCCCAGCTCCACCTGTATAGATCTGCTACGGGTAATTCATGTATGCTATATTGTACAGCAGCAGCATGTCTTACTTGCTCACAGCAGCGTGTCATTGTATGAATTGGCAGAAGCAAGTCCCGTACTTGCTCTGTAGCAGCAGAAGCGTACAGCAGATCTATCCTGCCAAGACTAAACATATCAACACTGTCATATCCATTACCATGCCAAACTCTCTAAGAGTTGTCATGACATACAAGCGTATAATAAGATCTGTTGGTAACGAAAGCTCATGATGGTTTATTCTAAAACATAAAATACATCAGTAATATCTCATAGTGATTTTTTTAAAGCTTTTACTTTCATTTTATGGTGCTTTGTTTGCTCTTTTGACACTTGACAGCTTCCATTCATTTTCATTTTCGTAATTATTAGTTCTCAAGTTAACTGACTATTCAGAGCATTCAGAGTTATTCTCTTTCATATTGCAATAAAAGCAGTGTAAAGGTTCTCCTGAAATTGTTAGTATCTATACACCATGGTGTTGCATTCTTCAGCAAAAGCCTCCATCTTGCCTCTAGAGCATTTTTACTTTGTATGGATGTGTGTGGCAGGGGTCGGCTTAGGAAAACAACACACATCACCTTCTCGCTCAGAGAAATTACACATTTCAAATTCCTGTGAAAGGCAAAAGTAGCATTACCTCAGTATTTCCACTGAATGCCTGCAGGGTAAAAAAAAAAAAAAAGTCCCTGCTTAAATTTTCTCTTTTTCCTGGTGCAACTCATCCTTCCAAGAAGTGTTATGCTCTGATCTCTTTCTCTTTCTACTCCCCTCACGCTTTAGGAAATATTATTCTTTTTGACCGACATGTTTAAGGTGTTTTAGGTGATCACGTTTTGATTTAATTTCTTTTCATTACTATTTTGGTTATTGCTGTTGAGGGTGATGATGTCATTATAATAATTAATTACTCGAGCTTCTTCAAAAGTTGACACCCTTAGATTCCAACTCTGCACAATCTGGACATTCTCTCAATACATTTCATGAAGTGCATACTGGATGCTAGTATCCAGGATTGGACACTTGTTGGATGCTTTGGTGTTTAAGATCATTAGAAACAAATTTTGTCAAGTGTGTCCGAAACTTTGAACTGTAGTAATTGTATATAAATACAAATAGTAACATTTAAAGTGCCCCTATTATGCTTTTTCAGATATTACCTTTCATGTAGTGTGTAATATGGCTGTTTGTGAATGTAATAGGTCTGCAATGATTCAAAGATCAAAGTCCATATAAATGGAGATATCGTCTCCTAACAGGATGCATTATCCGTTTAATCTAGTCTTAATGAACACTATCCTATAAAGGTTTGGAACAGATGTGCATAATGGCAGCCTATGGTCTTCAATGGCTAAATGTGAACAATGTCAAGTTTGACCCTCAAACACTGTAGTTTTAGCTGAGACTGGAAGAGTTTGGTTTGTGCTATCGACAAGTCAAGGAGATACAGTTTTCAGCACTGCAAATGAAAGAAAATCAAATTTGCTTCTGATGGATGAGTCTAGCTTTAATTGATATGGCAAACCTGATGACATTGTTACCATTCATATCAGTGTGTATCAAGTGCTGAGGAAGATCCAGAGCTGAAATTCACCAATTACAACAGACTGGGTCATCTGACCAATCAGAGCAGAGTGAACCAATCACAACAGACTGGGTCATCTGACCAATCAAATCAGAGTAGACCAATCACAACAGACTGGGCCATCTGACCAATCAGAGCAGAGTGAACCAATCACAACAGACTGAGCCATCTGACCAATCAAATCAGAGTAGACCAATCACAACAGACTGAGCCATCTGACCAATCAGAGCAGAGTAGACCAATCACAACAGACTGGGTCATCTGACCATCAGAGCAGAGTAGACCAATCACAACAGACTGAACCATCTGACCAATCAGAGCAGAGTAAACCAATCACAACAGACTGGGCCATCTGACCAATCAGAGCAGAGTAAACCAATCACAACAGACTGGCCATCTGACCAATCAGAGCAGAGTAGACCAATCACAACAGACTGAACCATCTGACCAATCAGAGCAGAGTAAACCAATCACAACAGACTGAACCGTCTGACCAATCAAATCAGAGTAGACCAATCACAACAGGGCTGCGTTCAGCGCTGACAAAACGTTGCAGAACGTTTTTTAAACAGAAACGGTGACGCGTTGAACGCACTGTTGCGATGACGCAAGAGTTCCAACTACGGCAGCTGAGAAGGCTTTTTGTGTTCTTTGTGAAGAATTTTCAGAGCATGATGAAGTCAGTAAAAATATGTGTTTAATACTACAAAATATGCCGATGTTACAGTTACTGCACTTGCCGCCCAGAACACAAGTGAACATCCCAATCGAGTGAAGGGATTTGTGGAAACTGAAATGGAAGCACATCTTACCTAATGAAGACTAAAACATCTATTTAGCCTCACATACTGACTTTATTTGTTGTTCATACTGTTTTATTAATAACCTGTATTTTCTTTCTCATTTTTAGGAAAAGCACTTTACATGCATTGTTTATTTGTATACCAAATGTCATACACTTACAATGAAACTAAAAATATTAACAACTACATCATTATGTTGATATCCTATATTTTTACAATAAAACTTAAGACAAACATGTCTTCTAATATCCTCAGTTGTTGCGTATCGAACACATTTGTAAATTACTTCCATTTTGCGCGTTCACTTTAATACCGCGTGCTGTATATACATGTTGCTGCTGATTGGACTGCAGTTCTGACACGCCCACCAAACAAGAGAAAACGCATCTCAACCCGTTGCACACCGTGCAAGCCGTTTCCAGGAAACATGACGTTCAATACGGAAACCGTAGCAAAACGTTGCGCACCGTTGTGATCTTGAACTTGCCCCTGACTGAGCCATCTGACCAATCAGAGCAGAGTAGACCAATCACAACAGACTGAACCATCTGACCAATCAGAGCAGAGTAAACCAATCACAACAGACTGGGACATCTGACCGATCAGAGCAGAGTAGACCAATCACAACAGACTGGGTCATCTGACCAATCAAATCAGAGTAGACCAATCACAACAGATGAGCCATCTGACCAATAAGAGCAGAGTAAACCAATCACAACATGAGATGATTTTTGAATGGTTGTAAAGCAACATAAGTGACGCTGGTTGGTCATGTGACAGAGATAAAAATAAATGCTTATATTCTGTGTTATTTTATTATATTTAACTACAATCTCTCTAGTCTTATTGTTGTAAATAGGTTAAAAGTATGGCAATAATTCAAATATAATTAAGATTAACCACAAATACCACTGGCAAATTATTGGTTGTTTGTGTGTATTCATTTTATTAGGTACATTTATTAGAGGTTCAGGTAAACTCTATGTTTTGGGGACAAAATCTCTCCTCAAGGACAAGGATTTCGAATATTGACATCTTTGTGGGGACATAACGTAGGATTTACCTGAGCCCCTTTTTGGTCCCCATGAGGAAAACAGCTTATAAATCATGTGATGTTTTTATGTAAAATGTAAAAATACAGACATTTTTCTGTGATGGATAGGGTTAGTGTAAGGAGAGAGAATATACAGTTTGCACAGCATAAAAATCATTATGCCCATGGAAAGTTCCCAAAACACACACACACACACACACACACAACACACACACACACACACCCACACACACACACACACACACACCACACACACACACACACACACACACACACACACACACACACACACACACACAAAACACACAGATTATGTACTCTAAGATGATAGTTATGTAATGATTTCGATAGCTATAGCATTACATAGGCTATGTTGAAAACAGTGAGTGTATTTCCCATCCACACACTACCTTCTCTTCTGTGTGTTCATTTCCTGTCTACCTGCTGCCCAACCCCCGTCCTGCTGGAGTAAAGGGAAAATTAGTTAGTCTCCGCGAGTAGTTGTTTCCAGATGTATCCTCCATCTCGAGCCTGCTGTGAACTGCTGCACACACAACTTCTCACACACGACAGTGCAAGACTAAGAAAGATGATCTCATCATTGACAGTCACAGCAATGTGAAGAAAGAGTGAATAAGCAGCTTCAAGAAAATATGGATAATGAGGATGAATATCATAAATATTAGAGCAAATTAGCATCAGTGATATTTCCATCTCAATCTGTTTGAAATGAATAATGCATTATGGTACTGATTACGATTTCTCTAAAGTTTAAACCATTAAAATAAAAATAAATCCATCCAGAAAAAAAAAGCAAATGCAGCAAATCCTAAATAAAGTCTCTGCCCATCTCATTTCCTGTCATAAAGCATAAACGGTTTCACAATTCACCATGGTGAGAATATTAGAGTGTGCGATAACCGCAACAATAGATGAAGGCATTAGTTTGAGTTTGGGATCATGAATATCCCACAAAAGCCACATCCGTTGCTGCACGTGACTGTTGTCCTCGGGAATGAAGGGTGCTTTCATGTTCATAGATAGCTCGAAGGGTCACTTTCACAGGAAATGATGTAGAATGCTTTATTTGTTATTATATCAAGGAAAAACTGAATGGTGATCTATTTTTTTTTTTCGTACTTTGATTTCAGACATGATCTATTGTTCATTTGGCGTCTATACAACGGGAATATAATTATTAGGAAAGCTATTAGGAAGCCACTCGGCTGATTCACTTTGATTTTATTTATATACTATTGAGTTCATATTTTGAAAAATGCTTTATGCTATATTTCATTCATTTTAGTTCCTTTTAAATATTTATATTTAGCTCTAATTTATTTCAATTTATTCAATTAGTTTAGTTTTCATTAGTTTTAATTTTCAGTTTAGTCATTTTTGTAATTAAACTTATTTCAGTTTTTACACTGTAAGACAATATCTGTAGATAAAACTGTCTGCATTACAGACATAAACTTGACAGACAATTCATTTAACCCTAAATGACAACTCAATGCAATGCGTGATTCAAAACACAGGAAAAAAGTATGTGAAAAAATATTTTATATTATAAGGGTACAATTTCTTAGAGAGTCATTTTTCATTGAATCTTTATATTTTATTTTATGTCAGATTTATTTCAATTAAATAAATAAAAAAATACATATTCTACTAAATATTTTGACCAGCCTGAGACGTCAACCAATGGCGTGATTTTGGGGCGGGACTATCTCTTTATCTGTCCAATGGCAAACAAGTTTGGAAAAGCTGTTTGAAAAATCTTAATACTGCATGTTTTATTACTTATGTATGTTTTATAAGTTTAATTGTTATTATATATTTCATTTCATAATTATTTAAATTACATTTACTTGTTTTGTTTCTGCCATCTTTGCTTGTGGGCATGACTATTATTCAATTCTGACTGCTGTATTTAGATATACTTTGTATACTGTACTGTATACAGCTTAATTTAAGGAAAAGGTGACACAATGTTGAAGTTCCGGCATCTACCAGCAGGGGAAAACTGGTCATATTAATCCAGCCAAACATAATAAAGTCTGTCATATTTGCCACCAGAACACTGCTACTTTGCAAATAAAAAATTGTACTAAAAATTGATAATTACTTGCATGCCATGAACAAATCATGCATTAATGCCAGAACCCCTTCAGCTTTTCATAGGCAAGACAAACTGTCTGCATTTTTCTGGGACAAACTCTAGATGACAGGGGACCACTGAGGAGTTCAAGGGATTTTATTGGTCTTACGGGTGGATCTGTCTGCCTGATGGGAAAACACTGAAACCTTGGAAATTAAATGAATGTAGAATCTGCTCAGCAAGAGAGCTGGGGACGAAACAGCAACCCACACATACAAACACACACACAAACACTCCTTCCCTGTGATGTGGTGCAGACGTCACCCGCAGGCTCGCTGTGCGGCCTTTAACCAGAAGACCTCATAAAAACCCACATGTTGCCCTGCCTAGCACTCAACCACTCTCACATCCAATATGCCTGAACAGACCTTAAAACCAAGACAGCTTTAGTAAAACGGACACAATGAATGCCTAAAGTACTGTGTAAAAACATCCAGGAGCATCAATAATCAATGCAGTGCTTGCAAGACGTCACTGTATGGAATTCGTCTTCTTTATTTTGCAATCTCCTTTTGCCAAGATAGCTGCTCTGAGTCTTCTCCTATAATGCCTGATGAGTTTGGAGAACACCTGACCTGAGGTCAGAGACCATTCCTCCATACAGAATCTCTCCAGATCCTTCAGATTCCCAGATCCATATTGGTGCTTCTTCTCTTCAGTTCAGCCCACTCATTTTCTATATGGTTCAGGTCAGGGAACTGGGACGGTCATGGCAGAAGCTTCATTTTGTGCTCCCTAACACATTTTTGTGTTGATTTTGATGTTTGTTTTGGATCGTTGTCCTGATGGAAGATTCAACCACGGCCCATTATAAGATTTCTAGCAGAAGGCGTCAGGTTTTGATTTTTTATCTGTTGATATTTGATAGAATCCACAATGCCATGTGTCTGAATAAGAAGTCCAGGACCTCCAGCATAAAAATAGGCCCACAACATTAAAAATCCAACGGTATATTAAATTGTACACATGGGGTACTTTTTATCATTGTGTGCACCAAACCCATCTAGTGTGTTTGCTGCCAAAAAGCTCTTTTTTTTTAGTTTAATCTGACCACAGAACCCCGTGCTGTTTGAAGATCCAGTCGTGTCTGACCACTGAATATGCTGGAGTTTGTATTTGGATGAGCGAGGAGCATTTTTCTTAAAACCCTCCCAAACAACATGTGGTGATGTAGGGGTTGTTTGATTTTTTTTTATAGGCTTTCTGACCCCAAGACTCAACTAATCTCTGCAATTCTCTATCTGTGATCCTTGAAGAGTCTTTGGCCACTCAAACTTTCCTCCTCACCATCCATTAAGAAAATATAGACACACGTCCTCTTCCTGGCAGATTCATAACATCTTTAGTTGATTATAACTTCTTAATTATTGCCCTGATGGTGGAAATGGGGATTTTTAATTCCTTAGCTATTTTCTTACATCCACTTTCTATTTTGTGATGCTCAACAATCTTTAGATGCACATCAGAACCATGTTCTGTGGTTTTATTCATTGTGATGGATGATTAAGGGAATTTGGCCTTTGTGCTTCCTCATATTTAAACTCCTGTAACACAAGAAGTCGAAGCTAGACAATTTCATGTTCCTAGTCACCTTGGTGTGCTAAAAAAGGTAAATATTAATGGGAATATACTTCATAGATAAATTATTCATAAAAAATTCTAGGGGTATGAATAATTGTGGCCAACGTGTTTTGGAGAAAAATATTTTTTATAATGTGATTTCCCCCCCATTTTCAATTATTTTACTTCAATGAAAGGTTAGATTTTTGCCAATTTTTTGAATGAAAGATCAAAAGGATAAACCGATGAAGATTTATTTTTTACAGCCATTTTTGATCATAATTACCAGGGGTGCCATTAATTCTGAGCACCACTGTATATAAGGTAATTGTGACTTTTATCTCACAATTCAGATTTTATCTTGCAGATATATTTTTTTTCTCACAATAGCAAGTTAATATCTCTCAATTCAGATTTTAGAGAGATTTTTAGTTATTAATTTTGCGTTTATATCTTTCAATTTTACTTTTTTTCATAATTTTGAGTTGACCCCACAATTCAATGAATTTTTAGTTTACATCTCTATATATTATATTAATTTTGTGAATTTCATTTTGTGCCTACATTTACAGAATGGGATGTACTGTACAAAAACATTTATTTTCATTTTATGATACAGACAGATGCTTTTGCACACAAAATGATTGATCCGTAAAGAAATATAAACTCAGAATTTAAAGAATTGCAAGACGTTAATTCAAAATTGTGAGAATTGTCAGATAAAACCTTGAAATTACCATTACTATATAATAATATATTATATTCTGAGGCAGAAACAGGCTTATTTATTCCATATATCCTTATATTTATTCAAATTATGAATTGTGTATGATGACTTATAGATCCAGTCCAATTTTTCAACAACATCCTCAGTCTCTGATCTATTAGTTGTGCAGTGGCGGATCTCTATTTGTAACACTATGTTAAATGATATATTGGTTATATACTGTATATTTTAGCACTGCTCTAACATTAAGCACTCAGCTCGGCGGTCCCTGATTCTTTCCAGTTTCACTGTATGCGATTCGTCAGAATGATGCAAAACTGTAATGGCCGAATCACGAGATTAAAAAATGACAATGGCACCATCTAGACTGGCCAGGAAAGATTCTGCTCAAATAATTACTACTCAAATGGACAAAACAAACACTAGAGCAGATGGAAGTAGGAAAACTGTCTCCACTAAGCGGGTTATAAACCCATCCAAAAGCTTTTTCACTGTCACTACGAGGTTCAGGAATAGTCCACGTTGAGTAAGAGCACACTGTTAGTGTCTCGTGTAATCTCCTGATTCATTGTTATTTGGTTAGTGTTTTTTGCTCATTAATAGACTAGAATTGCCTTTCCAATCTCTTACGACACACACTTATAGAACTTCAAATATCATTATAATCAAATGTTGGTGTTTTGCCTGCATGTAAAAGCAACATGGTCTGGATTTGGCTGATGTTTGGTATATGTGTCTTTTTCTCTTTTCCTAACCCGACGTTGAGCGGGAAAACTCCACACAAACAAACGGATGGGAGACGGATTGTACACCACATCCCTTTATTTGTGTCCTCTTCCACCCTGTCTACTATCTAAGTCTCACTGTAATTACATCTTGTGATCTTTCTGAGGTTTCTAAATCCGAACGGTCAATATTTAGCATTGGTGCCGGCAGTACAGTGTGGGAGATTTAGTTTAAATTTAACCCAAGTAACACATCACGAGGTCTTTCATATCAGACACTGAAAATGAATGCTTAACAGGAATTTAAGCATACTATTTAAGAAATAAGGTACTCGAGGCTGTGCTGTATCGTGAATAACCCCTTCAGCCTTGACTTATTCATGATACAGCTCTAGCCTCGAGTGCCTTATTGCTTTAATAAAAGGGTTACCACACAATACAAATATTAAAGCCACAGAATATGTATCAATGCAACTTTCATGAAGTAAAATCACTAAAAGCCTTCCTTCTGCAGAAAAGAAATAGTCTCTGAAGGTGAACAGCAACAGAAGTTAAATTATTTTGCCATTAGATGGTGGCAAAGACTGTCAGTCAGTCAGTAGAGAAGACTTTTATATTGAAAGGACTGAAACTTGTAAACACGGAGAAGCAAGACACAACTTGGACGCAACTGACATGTGACTAGCGTGTCACAGCACATGAAAACCCCTTAACTGTTAAAAGGTCAAGATATCGCAGCGGACATTCAAACAGATTTTTATTACGAATATAGGACTGACCTGAAGGAAAATGCTATATCTGTAAATGCAGGTACACTCGCCTACTCAATCTCTCACAATACTCTACTCTATGAGCTTCAATGAACAATACCAATGAGAACATATGTTTACGTTGCTAAGAGTGGTTGCTATGGGTGTTTTGTAGTGACACACAAGCTGTGTCTGAAATCGCTCCCTATCCACTATATAGTGCACTATATTGCGTGTCTGCCATTTTGTAGTTGTGTCCGAATTCTGAGTGAACGACATCATTCCCTACATTCATTCACTACTTTTACCCACAATCCTCTCTGAATTCGAGTGTACATTCGATGTGCACTTGCTGAAGTAATATTTCCCACAATCCAATGCGGAGAGCGCGCATGAAAGTGTGGAGCGAGCAATTTTAAACCAGAGATTACATTACAGCTTACTTATTCCTGCTTTAAAGTAACATCAATTAACTTTTCCTCTTCGGTCGCCCTACTGGTTGGAAACTAAATTGTCCATTACCGCTGTCGTAAATACGCTCGCTGTTTATCCAGCACCGGCTTTAGAATGAATGATGTCCACAGACAAGGTAGAGTAGTATGTTACATGATTTCATGAAAGGATGATGTATTGCGACATCAGAAATGAAGAAAAACAAAATAATGACTATTGTAGCGCTTGACGTAAAGCAGTCGAATTTTGTAGTTCTTTTTGTGCACGGTTCCTACCCTAACCCCGAAGTTACATAGTGCCAGTAAAAGCGATACAGACCCCGTCAGGCTATGGCAGACGAGTCATTTAACTTATTTTAAGTCGATGTACCATCACAAGGGTCTTGGAAATATATTATGAAGGTTGAAAAACTACATAGTGTTACTTTAACATTATTTTCATGCTAGTTTTATTTTTTTTATTAATCATTACTTGAATAGAACATTAAAACATTGAGACAATATTATATAGATGAATTTTAAAATTAAATGAATTTATATTTATGTCGTTTTTTATTAAAATATATTATTTAGGCATTAACACATTTTTATGTGTTTTACTAATGTGTTTTGATCATTTGTGGCATTGTTGTTAACCCGTTAAACTGTAAAGGGAGAGATGATAATTTGGTGGATGATTTATAAATGTCCGTTAATCGTCGTTAGGAAGCGTATTCATTCGAATGTAATAACGGTCGCCTGAAGGCGCTCGACGACCACGTCATCTGTGAGAGTTACAATTTCAGTCGATGAAACTACAAAGCTGGCACCGAGGTATATAATTACAAAATAAACTCATTATGATTGTTATTGTTGTTAATATTATTTTATAAAGTAAGTAACGTAAGATAAAAGTAGTTTTATCAGTACATGTGTCGAAGCCTTTTCTGCGACAGCTCCAGCTTTCCGACGCACAGTGTAAACGTCAGCGTCCGAATTCACTCACTTCATTTCGTGATATAGTGCAATCAAATGCCATACACTATATAGGGATTAGTGATTGAGTGAACGAGTGAGCAGTTTCGGACACAGCTACAGTTTGGTGAAGTGGTCATAGCATGGTTTTATCGTGAATAAGACAAAGATATTGACCAATCAGAATCAAGGACTGGAATACATATTACATAACAAAATATAAATATACATATTATATGTTTATTTTATTTAATTATTTATTTTTACTGTTAAAACCGATTTATGAGCATTATTGGAACTGAAGGTGTCAGAATAAACACAAAACACATGTCATTGTTGTCATCTGTGAATTCAGTCAATCGTGAAACAGCTGTCTCGTCATCAGCTCTCGCATCGCTCTGTAGGACTTTAATGCCGTTCGTCAGTGATGTGGCGTCGCATGAAGTCGAACACACCTAATCTCTAAATCAAAACACAGACAAAAAAGCTAACTTGTTTTGTTTTGGTCATGCATGGTTTTCATAACTACAAATTTTTGGTTTGGTCTTCCTTAGTTTACCTAAGACTGAACGGCGCAGCGTTTCACACAACCTCTGTTAACTCCATAACCATTTGTTCTTCTTGATTGTTGACATTGTCAGTGGGCAGTGTGTAAGGCTCTTTCAACACTTCTGCTATTGTTTTGACATCAAAGCTTTCCACTTAGCACCCAGCCGCTAATAAGCCATCAGTGAGAGTGAAGACATCCTAGCAGCTGCTGTCCTGGAGGAGTGTGAGTTTTACAGGGGGATGGGGTGACCCAACGCAGCTCAATGTGTGCTAAACACTGACCTCCACATAAACCTTCTGAATTCAGCATTATCCTTCTCACTTTCTCTTGACCTAAAGCCACTTTTCCATTCTTTTTCTTCTCTTATCATTTAACTTCAGATTAGATAAGCAATCTTGCAAGCAAGAAGTTATCTCCATTGTCTGATGTCATTAGAGAACTTTACAACCTAGTTAGAATGTGAAACCTAGTCTACATGACCCAAAAATGTGTTAATGATTAACCTTTAATATAACAAGAATAACATGAATAAATGTTCTATATTTGGAATCCCCAAACTCAAGACTGTACACAGTTAAAATGGGTATTGATGAGAATAGTCTTGCTGGACCTAAGCTGCTACTGAGAACCAACGATGAACCTTTATCTATCATCAGAGTTAAAAAGATTCAGAATCTGTGTTTTTACAGCAGGTTTAACTGAAGTCTTACTGTTTTTTTATGATGCAAACCATCATATCGTGTCATTCTCACAACAGCTGAACAGGACACGCTTATATTAATTTTTTTAATTATATTACACTACCAGTCAAAAGTTTGAATAGGTTTAATGTTTTTGAAAACCTCTTCTGCACACCATTGGACATATTTGGTCAAAATACAGTTGAAAATAACTGTTTTCTATGAATATAGTAAAATGTAATCTATTCCTGTGATGAAAGCTGAATTTCCTGCATCAGTCTTCAGTGTCACATGATCCTTCAGAAATCAGTATAATATGATGATTTGATGCTCAAGAAACATTTCTTATTATTATTATCATCAATCTCTTTGTGGGTTTAAACTATGATTGCCTTGTTATTTTGCATGGGTGTCACAATGAATGAAAGTTTTTCAAAAAGAAAAGAATTAGAGTATAAATACATTAGACGTGTTTTAATTAAATAAGATTGGTTAATAACTACTGTAAACTGTGGTAAAAATAACAGCCCCCTAGTAAAAGTAAGTTGTTTTTGCTCACAATGTTCCCTTTTAAAAACCTGGGACCTTCAGTCGACCGTTTGATGTGTTCCACAAGCGTGTGATGTCCACATCACTGAAACGGGCCACATTTTACAAAACCTCAGACTGCCAACATCTCCATTTATGAAAAACCTGAGTTTGCTTTTTAGTGCTTAGCAGCACAACAAGGCTTTCCTTTCTGTCCCACGAGCGGAGTCCGTCTGGCTAATGTTGGAGGAGCGTTTGGGAGCCAAGGGTCCTGCAGTCACTGCTGACTTCAAAGCAGTAACCTGAGTCTCTCTGCAACTCCACAATAAATCAAATAAACCATTCACTGGGTGTTTAGGGGGGCGGAGGGGAGCGAGACGGGCCAAATGCAGCGACTGAGAAAACAAGCAAGTGAAATAGGGGAGAGAAAGAAACAGACAAACCCCAAAGAGAAAAAGAGGGACAACAAAAGCGAAAGGAAGCATGCACTGAAAAAAATAAAAAGCGTTACATTTACGGTAAAAAAAAAAAAACGGCAGCTGTGGTTGCCAGAAATTTACCGTAAAAAATATGGTAGAAAACATTATAGGTTTTACAGACCTTAACTTAAATTTACAGTAAAAAAACGTATTTCATTTCACACTAAACGCTCTCATGGTAACACACATGACAATTTAAAAAAGCAAGAAACATTAATTTTACAGCATTACATGTAACATAAAACCCAAGTGTACATAACTGATTAGAAAAAAAAATAAGAAAAACATGACGAAACAGTTATTTCAACAAATGTGTCACACAGGGAATTGTGGGAATGTCAACTCACACTTTTTCACTGTAAATTATACAATGCCATGTTCTTTTTCACGTCCAAAAACTGTAAATTTTGCGGTATTTTACTACCTTAGTTATTATCACAGTTATAAACTTTCTGTTAACCAATTAACAGTTTTTCACCATAGCATTTTTACAGTCTTTTACCATTAAAATCACGATATTTTTTTTCAGTGTGGAAATAAAGGATGTTACAAAGTAACAGAGAAAGCCTTCACTGACAACAATTACAAGAAATAAATATTAATGTGACTACTGTAAACAGCTAAGCCTAATCTCTACTTCACACCATTTCTTCTACGTCTCGACTTGTTTGGGAGGCATCCCGCACTGTATTTCTACATTACACCAAGTGTCTCAGTTACATTTCTCCTGGGAAGTTTTAGAAGAAAAACCTGATTTGATATGTGAAAGTAAGTCTCCTGATCTATGAAAGATGAACTCTGAAAAGCGTCTATCCATCTGCAGAGCTAGTCTGAATACTACAGGTTGTCATGAAAGACCTGGTTGGGGTTCACGGCACAACATCTCGTAAGAGGTTAGGGAAGAACGTCTCAGCGAGGGGGAGAGCTTCCCGCTGAGCCGGCTGGAGAATGCGAGGTATTTCTCGTCTTCCAGAATATGCAGGAATGCAAAGGGAGCTGACTTCCCAAAGATAACATCAACCTTATATCTAGTACATGGAGATTTACATTTACATTTATGCATTTGACAGACACTTTTATCCAATAGCGACTACATTGCATTTCAAGGTACACATTTTGTGGAAATGTGAGATTATAACCCTGTCAGCCTCATAATAATCAAGTCGCTGTTTATCAAAGTCTGAACACTAGTCTTCATACTGAGTATTAGATTGATGGATGGGAGTGACCTTTCTAAGGTTTTAGACACAACACACACACACACACACACACACACACACACACACACACACACACACACACACACACACACACACACACAAATAGTGGCGAAAAAAGGAAAGGGAGTCGAGGGGAAAGAAACTTAAGTGCTTTATATGGATCGCAAAAGTTGTTTGGACTCGAGCCTCCTCCGTTGAGACCTCCATCATTCATTGGTTTGTTCCTCTTTCGCATGTCCCATCATTTTATAGTTCAGGGTAAGACTGCAGCCAACTTCTGCATTACATCACAACAGGTGGTTGGTCATATCCTTGCCTCTCACCCTCCCTAAATAGAGTAACACAAATACAGACACCAATTTCACTCGCTTTAATGTGCAGAATGTGGGTTAACACCCATTGGGGTTGTTTCAATACTGACTAATGTTATAACCTCAGCACTGACTAAATGATTGCAGTTCATTTAGCATTGAGGATATATTAGTGGTATGCTAGGGCATTTTAAAGTGTTCAGTATACAGACATTTCAAATCAGCTTTCAAATGGACTACAAACGTTGTATGGACTACAAAAAGGGTGCACTGAAACATCAGCTTCAATACACTCTCATGGCAATTTGTTACTGCATTTGGCTAATTGGTGTAAATTTGTGTGTTTTCATATAATCTGCTTACGCCCCACTGAAGATAAAGTTTTAGAGGCTTAAAAAATGTCAGGTTTGCTTTTTAGCAAATATTGCACGTTTCTGTACAAATCACATACGAATTCATGATGGGGGGAAAAAAAATGGATGGACCCCAAACATAATGACACATTGTGAAATAATGTGAAATAACACATTGTCTTGGGAATTCGTAACTAATTTATATATTGGTAACTAATAGGTGACTAATTGGTACAAATGAATGCAGTCTCATTTGTATTGTATTGTATTTTCAATCTGCTCACGCCTGATTAGAATTAGAGATGGATCTTTATAATTGCTTTTTTTTTGCTAAAAAATCGCACATTTCCGTATTAATCACATTTGACAAATTTATACAAAACAAGCACTTTGTAAAATAGTTACATTTTATAATGAGAATGAGTTGGGCATTTTTAGATTTAGAGTACACAGGAATAGTCTATTCAAAAAGCTTTCAAATGGACAACAAAAGTCTAATGGTGCATTGACGCCAAAAATCTTTTTACGTTTTGGTGTAGTGAATTAATTATACAAATTTTTACAATCTTATTTGTTATGCTTATCCAATCTATGGTCAATGCTCAATTGTCCACTTTAGACATTCTACTAAATACAAGTAACTTTGCAACTACATGTCAACTTACTCTCATTAGATTATTAGTTAACTGTCTGCTTAATATATGCTAACACTTTTTAGTTTTTCATTTATTTTTTTATTAATTCACAATTAATTTTGCAACTACATGCCAACGTATTCTACTAACCCAAACCTCTTGTAGCCTAGCCTAACCTAACAGTCTTCTACAGTCTACTAATACTCTAATGAGAGAAAGTTGACTTTTAGTTGCAACGTCTAGTCAGTAAAATGTCTGAAGTGGACCATTGAAATAAAGTGTTACCAAAAACATGTTCTGTATGAATATGATATGGGTATATTACATTCGTCATGTTGTCTTTGTCATGTGACTTTCCATTGTTTCACTGCCATTTACAAATCCTCTCCCATGGATAGTGAAGTGTTCATTGAATCAACACTCAATAATCTCGGAGTATTGGGCCATCCGGATAATTTTTGTCAGCTATTTAATGAATACTGTGAATTCATACATCTCTTCTCACACAATATGACACTTACTTTACCGTAGGCAAGTATGTATATCAGGATGTAGCACACGACCAAACCTCACTGATGTCAATGCTACCATATTTGATTTGTAAAGATATTCAGTGAATATAGTGTCTTAAATTTGGTAATGGCGTTTCATATGGCTTCAATACACTTTAATTTAGTGCAGAAACCACATGGACTGATGTGATCTTTTCAGTCATTATGGAGTTTGACAAAACAAGTCCCCTTTCACTTTATTATGTGAAGAAGAAAAACTAAATTATTCAAAGAAAGAAGAAAGAAGGTCATCCATGTGTTGAATGACTTGAGTTTGGTGAGTCTTGCTGAATAAACTCAGCACAGACGTCCATCTGAATGGATATGCATGACTGTGTCTTTGACAACAAGGGTAGCTATCCAGCTGTGTACGCTTGTGCAACTCTTTCAGACAATAATTTCCCTCATGGACTGTGGAAGTAAACGGTCATCCTCTGTCTTGCACTTCAGTACAAGCTAAACAGGCCACCCAGGACATGAAAGCCTCCAACACACACTGTCAAAGCCTTTACTGAACAGACCTCCCATTCGAGATCGCTGGCCCTTCTCCAAACAACAAATTAAAATGTTCTACCCATCGAGCTCCCCTTGTCTCCATTATTTATGTATCAAATATATAACTGAGCTATACTCCCTCCCTGTAACATAATAACATTCATTACAGTAAAGAAGAGTAATAGACCTGTTCTACAACTTTGATAAGCAGCCCAACCAACCGAGACAGCAAAAACTGTACATAAGTCCCAATGTAAAGATTAGTCTAATAGAATAGATTTGTGGAAATGCTCTGTTTCTTCGCAGTGATGTTACACCACGTGCAAATGTCTCGCAGGGCCCAGAGAAGCTGTATGTCAACTTTACGCTTGGAAGCTATGTGTATGATGGACAGCGTCGTCCCGAGAGAAAACCCTCAGCTGTACATCCTGTTAGTGGGTCAACGGGAGGTCTAATGCATCAATGAGCCTCTGGGAAGAACAATCACATCCAGTTATGTAGCTGTCTTAATCAGTTTGGCACATGTTGATATGACATAATTTGAACCATTTTTCCAGGCTAAAATTTGTTGCACATTACTGGAACCAAACACAATATCATCTCAATCATTTGAGAAATCCAACACCGGCTCATTGGAAAAACATGCGTCTAACTACATTTCTGCAAAACGCTTCATACAAATCATTGCACTTTTAGACAGAAATGAACACTAGAAGTGGTAAAACACCAAGAATTTTTATTCATTTAAACACAAAGTATGATTTTGTATGTTTCCTAATACAATTGTCACAGGTCGGGAGGGTCGACTGGGTCTACCCCCTCCCTTTAGAATATACCACTGAGGAGCAGACCAGAGACCAGGCGGACAAGGAAAATAAAATGTAACAGGTTTTATTGATTAAAAGAATTTGTGTATCCTAATTAAAATTTCTCCTTCCTTCCCAGCATCCAGTGGCCGCCGGGACGTCGGCTGGACGACAGGTGGGGACTGGGTCCACTCGACCCCCTCGGACTCTTCGGGTGCCGAGGCTCTCGGCAATGGAAGGAACGCGGACCTGACCAGCAGGTAAGTGCTCTAAGCACGACTTATCCTTCTCGGACTCTGAGCAGACTGTCCTCTTCTCGACCTCCCAAGTACAGAAGTTTACAGCGGTGAAGAGGAGCGTCGACTGGACAGCAGGTGGGTACTTCGAACACGGTTGGTTCCTTCCTATACAGGGGATGCAGGAAGCTCACGGCTGTGAAAAGGGCGTCGACCAGACAGCGGGTAAGTACTTCGAGTCCAGTTTGTTCTTTCCTATACAGGGAATGCAGAAAGCTCACGGCTGTGAAAGGGGCGTCGACTAGACAGCAGGTGGGTACTTCGAGTACGGTTGGTTCTTTCCTATACAGGGAATGCAGGAGGCTCACGGCTGTGAAAGGGGCGTCGACTAGACAGCAGGTGGGTACTTCGAGTACGGTTGGTTCCTCCCTATACAGGGGATGCAGAGAGCTCACGGCTGTGAAAGGGGCGTCGACTAGACAGCAGGTAGGTACTTCGAGTCCGGTTGGTTCTTTCCTATACAAAGGATGCGGAAAGCTTACGGCTGTGAAAGGGGCGTCGACTAGACAGCAGGTGGGTACTTCGAGTACGGTTGGTTCCTTCCTATACAGGGGATGCAGAGAGCTCACGGCTGTGAAAGGGGCGTCGACTAGACAGCAGGTGGGTACTTCGAGTACGGTTGGTTCCTTCCTATACAAAGGATGCGGAAAGCTTACGGCTGTGAAAGGGGCGTCGACTAGACAGCAGGTAGGTACTTCGAGTCCGGTTGGTTCTTTCCTATACAGGGAATGCAGGAGGCTCACGGCTGTGAAAGGGGCGTCGACTAGACAGCAGGTGGGTACTTCGAGTACGGTTGGTTCCTTCCTATACAGGGGATGCAGAGAGCTCACGGCTGTGAAAGGGGCGTCGACTAGACAACAGGTAGGTACTTCGAGTCCGGTTGGTTCTTTCCTATACAAAGGATGCGGAAAGCTTACGGCTGTGAAAGGGGCGTCGACTAGACAGCCGGTAGGTACTTCGAGTCCGGTTGGTTCTTTCCTATACAGGGGATGCAGGAAACTCACGGCTGTGAAAGGGGCGTCGACTAGACAGCAGGTGGGTACTTCGAGTCCAGTTGGTTCTTTCCTATACAGGGGATGCAGAAAGCTCACGGCTGTGAAAGGGGCGTCGACTAGACAGCAGGTGGGTACTTCGAGTACGGTTGGTTCCTTCCTATACAGGGGATGCAGAGAGCTCACGGCTGTGAAAGGGGCGTTCGATGGGGGACACTCGGAACAGCAGATCACTGGGCTTCCTCCGTTCTCCAGACGACATCAACGATGAATCAGAACACCGCAAGCTTTAAATTCCACCGTCGCTTTATCTCTTCTGCAGCGGCTCCAGACTGCAACACAGGGCAAGGCCGATGGGCACGTGACAGAATTTGGTATAGTAAGCATGCAGTAGCTTCACTTCAAACACACACGGTGAGCACAGCATCAACTCACGTCACTCTTAACCACTCTGTGAAATATAAGGCCACGGCCCACCTCCTTGTACTGAACAGCAAGGACAGTAAAACGGAAGAATATATAGCGATCTCACTCGTGCATCATAACAGCTGTCTTCACATTACGGGTCTAGACTCCGGTTCCTAGATCGCTTCTCTTCATATACAGTGTCTTGGTATATAAATCACGTATCATACGGCCAGTAAAAGGGTTGCACTTATCTCTACCCAGGCAGGGGACTTGATGTTTCCAAGGCAACTTCTCCTCTGCTTCTCTGTTCCAATCCACCAAATCCTTCGTAGCGGATTCCCTTCCGCGGATCTATCTCGCCAGTCAAGTTGTCCCACAGAAACTCTCAGCCTTCCTCGACGGAACAAGGTCAGGACACAGCACCCGAAAACCGAACACAGAACACTGCACTGAACTTCACTGCACTGAACTACACTTGGTCTCCCAAAGCTTGGTTTTTATCTGTCTCAAGCCGCTGTGTGTCCCAATCACCAAACAGCCCCTTGATGCGCCGCACCTGCTGTCACTCTGTCATCAGCGGCTGCTGTTGCCATGGTAGCGACGCATATCAGGCTGACTGGGTGTTGCGTCGAGAGCGCTCCGGGCAGAAACATTCCTCCGTGGAATATATAGTTCCGCTGCTGGTTCGTCACCTTGTGACATACTCCCCCGCCAATCCGTTCTAGTCCCGAGAACGGGTTCCGCTCTCCCAGTCTCCATACCTCACCGGGGGTCGACCTCGGTTCTCCCTCTGGGACCGCCTCGGCGGAGACTCGGGTCTCACCGGTCCCGGTGCTGGGCCCAAGCCCCTGGGGACCACTCCCCATCCTACCAGTAACGGTCCTGGTGCTGCCACAACCGGGGGGGCTTCCTCTCTGGGATTTGGGTAGTTCGGGCAAGGGCGAATCAGATTCCGGTGGAGCACCCGTTCTGGGCCCGCTCTCCCCTCGGGTCGGATAGCATACACGGGTTGATCTGGACGTGGTTGTCGTAAGACCACATAGGGCCGAGGCTCCCACCGATCGCTCAGCTTACCCTTCCCTTGGCGACGATTATCCCTCACCAAGACTCTCTCTCCTGGGAGCAGTGGAGCTTCCCGAGCTGTTCGGTCGTACAGTCTCTTGCTCTTTGCCCCCGCCTGGTTAATCCGGTCCGAGACCCGGCCATACGCCCAGTGGAGTCGCTGGTGATGCCTCGCCACCCAGTCTGACAAGCTCCCTTCCCCCTCTTGGATAGCAGCCCCCGCTACTAAGTCGGCTGGTAGCCGCACGTGTCTTCCAAACATTAGGTATGTTGGAGCATACCCAGTGGTGCTATGCACGCTGTTGTTATACGCTTGGATCAGTGCCGGAAGCGTATCCGCCCAATGGCCCTGCTGATCCATCTCCAACGTTCCCAATAGGCCCAGCAATGTTTGGTTAAACCTCTCGCATCCTCCATTCCCTTGGGGATGGTACGGTGTCGTGTAGGTCTTCCTACCCCCGTACAGCTGGCACAACTCATGGACCACCCTGGACTCAAAGTTCGGCCCCTGGTCGGAGTGGAATATCTCCGGGCACCCAAAAGGCTGAATCACAGCCCTCCACAAGGCATTCGCGGTGGTGGTAGCAGTTTGGTCCAAGGTGGGAATGGCCCAGGCATATTTGGTGAATAGGTCTGTCACCACCAAGATGTTCTGAATCCGGTCCACCGGCCTTCCCAGCGTCAGATAGTCCATGGCGACCATGTGCATGGGAGCCTTTGCTTGAATCGGGACCAATGGGGCTCGGATCTCCTTCCTGGTCTTAAACAGGGTGCACCGGGGGCATCCCTGAAGGTAGGCCTTGGTAATCCTCTCCATCCCAGGCCAATAGAACTGGCGTCGCAATAGCGAGATCGTCTTCTCCAGGCCCTGATGGCCCAACTGGGTGTGATAGGCCTGTAGCAGGGACCGATGTTGCCCCTCCGGAACTACTATTTGCCAGATCTTCTCGCCCAGGTTAGGGTCCTGGATGGAGCGACAGAGCACCCCCTCCCTCAAAGCCAACCTTTCCCATTGTCCTAGCAACCCTCGGACTGCCTGAGTCTGAGCCCGGCGTTCTCTGGCCTCTGGCCATTTCCCAGTCTGGACCCACTCTCGTACCGTCCGCAACCCTTCATCCTCCGCTTGTCTTGACCTCCAACACTGTGGGTCCCAGCCCCACTCATTGGGGGCCTCTTCCTGCGATGATCCAGGCGCTTCCACGATCCCCACCATTGCTCCTTCCTCCTCCTCGGAGCTAGAGTTGGGCCCCTGAACTACTGGACCTGCCACCGGAAACCTCGACAGCACATCAGCATTCGTATGCTCTTTCCCTGGCCGATACTTCAGCTGGTAGTCGAAATTCGCCAGTTGTGCCACCCATCTCTGTTCGACAGCCCCCAGCCTTGCCGTCTGAAGGTGTACCAGAGGGTTGTTGTCAGTTACCACCAGAACCTTGGTCCCCCACAGGTAGTCCTTGAACTTTTCGCTCATTGCCCACTTCATGGCCAACAACTCAAGTTTAAAGGAACTATAGTTAGCATCGTTCCTCTCTGTCGGGTGTAAGCTTCGGCTGGCGTATGCAATCACCCTCTCCTTCCCCTGCTGTTTTTGGGCTAGCACGGCACCCAGGCCGAGATGGCTGGCATCAGTGTACAAGATGAAAGGCTGGGAGAAGTCTGCATAGGCCAGAATCGGGGCCTGTAGTAGTTCCTGTTTAAGCCTCCGGAATGCAGCCTCACATGCCTGGTCCCACTGAACCGCGGGAGATCCCCGGCCCCTCGAACGTCCCGTGCCCCCGAGCAGCTGGTTAATGGGCTTGGCGATTTTGGAGAAGTCCTGAATGAACCGCCGGTAATATCCGACAAAACCCAGGAAGGATCTGACCTGTCGCACAGTCTTCGGCGCCTCCCACCCTTGCACAGCCGACACCTTCTCTGGGTCCACAGCGATCCCAGCTGCACTCACCACATGGCCCAGAAACTTCACCTCTTTCCGGAAAAGCTGACACTTGTCAGGTTGCAGCTTTAGCCCGTATTTGTCCAGGGCGCGGAAAGCTTGCTCCAGATGTTGGAGGTGAGTCTCAAAGTCCGGCGAATAGACAATGACGTCATCGAGGTAGACCAGCGTGGTTTCCGTCAACTGACCTCCCAGGCACCGCTGCATAAGCCGTTGGAACGTGGCTGGGGCGTTGCAAAGGCCAAACGGCATCCGTTCCCACTCGTATAGCCCGAAAGGGGTCGTGAAGGCTGTCTTCTCCCTGTCCCGCTCGTCCACCTGTACCTGCCAGTACCCACTGGCCAAGTCGAGGGTAGAATACCATGCGGACTGTGTAAGACTGGTGAGTGAATCCTCTACTCGGGGCAGGGGGAAAGCATCCCGCTTAGTCACCTGGTTCAGCTTACGGTAATCCACACAGAATCTCCAGGAACCATTTTTCTTGCGCACCAGTACGATAGGGGCGGCCCAAGGGCTACTACTTTCCCGGATAATCCCCTTGTCCAAAATTCCTCGCAGGAGGGTGCGGACCTCAGAATACAGGGTCGGTGGCACTGGTCGATAACGTTCTCTACTCGGGGCGGCGTCCCCGGTCGGAATCTGATGTTTTACAATGTCCGTCCGGCCATAGTCCTCGTCGTGAGTCGAGAACAAGTGCTGCCATTTGAGCAGGAAATCCTGGAGCCGCCCAGTCTGTTCCTCTCCCAGTCCTTCACCGCGTAGTGACCCTCCCTGGAGGTGATTAGACAATTCCTCTCCCTCACTACCCACCGGCGGTCCAGTTCGGGTCAGGGCAACTTCCACTACGGAGGGGCTTACTCGGTTAAACTGCACTTCACCCGGCTCTCTCACTTGTTGCGGGCACACCCCTGTGACTCGGGCCAGACACTGATGTCGATGCAACAGGACGGGGAACGCATTCGCGTTCCGTACTTTCACAGAAATCCTCCCCCGCCGTGCTGTGGCTAGCCCCCGAGCTACCTCAAGGTTTGGGCCGTCCGGATGGGGTTCCACCAATACCCACTCTCCCGGGCCATAGAGTTGCGAGGGGAGCCTGGCCCACACCACAGCCTCACTCTGAGCGGGAATGGATAACGCGTATCGGCACGCCGTCCTCCCAGTGCCCTCTCGATCTCCTTGTGTCTCGGCAAGGCGAACCCGCCGACAATCGGCCTTGATCCGGTCCCACTCGTGACTTTCCGAGGTCGAGGCCGTCTGCTTTAGTCCACCTTGGAACAGTTCCTCCCAACATTCTGCTATAACGTTCATGCCCAACAAGGCGCGATGGTTTCCCAGGCAGGCGTCACGAACGATCACCACCCCTTTCTGGGGGACAACGACTCCATGGATCTTCAAGTCAGTCACCAGGTATCCCACGTATGGGATGTCCAGACCGTTGGCTCCCCGTAGCGTCAACCAGGGGGCTTCTGAGGTGGGGCAATCCTGGCCCTTAAATAGCTCTCGTGACAGGCTCTCAGAGAACAGAGTGACTTGTGACCCAGTGTCTAACAGGCACTGTACTTCCAATCCGTTGACCTGGGCCACTACAATGGGGCAATGCCCCACCAAACATGCTCTGGACTTCGTAATCGATAGGGGGTCTACCATGGGAGTCCCAGCCACTTGACCCACAGTGGCCGGCAACTCTAAAAAATCCTCCTGTGATCCCCGACGGGAGCGGCACTGGCGGAAGTAATGACCCGGCTCTCCACAACCATGACAAATGGGGCGTCCCTGTTCGTCCCACCTGAACCGCGGCCCCATTGGCCTAGCTGGGCGTCGCTCTGGGAATCGGCTCCCCGCTGAATAGGTCCGCTCTCGGAGCAATGGACTGGAACGTTCACGCCGGAGCTCTTCTCTGAAGGAGTTGGATAGCTCGGCCAGCTGTTCCTGGACGTCCTTTTTCAACTCCTCTCGTAACGCACGTCTCCATTCCGCTTCGACCGGGCGTGGGGGGTCAACGGGTGCACTCGCAGCCATGCACGTTGAGGGCTCTACCGTGTGATCCCGTTCCAAGGCCAAAGCCTCTTGTCTCAGTTCGTCAAAAGACAAGTCCGGGTTCCGGCGGACCTGTATTCGCAGGCTTTGGCGTACGGGGCCTTCCCGTAGCCCCAGGAGGAATTGGTCTCGCAGCAGGCTCTCTTCACCCCCTAGACCATGGTCTTGCCTTCCTCTTAGCCTAGCGAACTGCTCTCTCAGCTGTAGCGTGAATGCCCGGATGGTCTGTCGCGGCCCTTGTTTGCAGTTGAAGAACTGTGTTCGCAGAACGGCTACGGGAGTGGTATCGCCGTATTGCCCCGAAAGGAAGTCAAAGATAGCTTGAGCCGTGGTACGGTTCGCTTCTGGCGCTGCTCGCACTTCCCTCAGTGCTTCTCCTTCCAAGGAATTCAAGATGAACTGTACTCCCTGAGGGGCATCCAGACCTTGGAGCCCGACTAAATATTCGACCTGGGCCCTCCATGTCGACAGACTCATCTCCGATCCCGGACCTTGGTACTTTTGGGCCCAAGGGGCTCCCATGAATATGGGCATGGCTTATCTTCGTGCTCCCGGTGCCTCTTCTTCTGCCATAACGGCTTCTGGTGGCTCAACTCAGTGGTAACCCTGCCGACTACGCCAATAATCTGTCACAGGTCGGGAGGGTCGACTGGGTCTACCCCCTCCCTTTAGAATATACCACTGAGGAGCAGACCAGAGACCAGGCGGACAAGGAAAATAAAATGTAACAGGTTTTATTGATTAAAAGAATTTGTGTATCCTAATTAAAATTTCTCCTTCCTTCCCAGCATCCAGTGGCCGCCGGGACGTCGGCTGGACGACAGGTGGGGACTGGGTCCACTCGACCCCCTCGGACTCTTCGGGTGCCGAGGCTCTCGGCAATGGAAGGAACGCGGACCTGACCAGCAGGTAAGTGCTCTAAGCACGACTTATCCTTCTCGGACTCTGAGCAGACTGTCCTCTTCTCGACCTCCCAAGTACAGAAGTTTACAGCGGTGAAGAGGAGCGTCGACTGGACAGCAGGTGGGTACTTCGAACACGGTTGGTTCCTTCCTATACAGGGGATGCAGGAAGCTCACGGCTGTGAAAAGGGCGTCGACCAGACAGCGGGTAAGTACTTCGAGTCCAGTTTGTTCTTTCCTATACAGGGAATGCAGAAAGCTCACGGCTGTGAAAGGGGCGTCGACTAGACAGCAGGTGGGTACTTCGAGTACGGTTGGTTCTTTCCTATACAGGGAATGCAGGAGGCTCACGGCTGTGAAAGGGGCGTCGACTAGACAGCAGGTGGGTACTTCGAGTACGGTTGGTTCCTCCCTATACAGGGGATGCAGAGAGCTCACGGCTGTGAAAGGGGCGTCGACTAGACAGCAGGTAGGTACTTCGAGTCCGGTTGGTTCTTTCCTATACAAAGGATGCGGAAAGCTTACGGCTGTGAAAGGGGCGTCGACTAGACAGCAGGTGGGTACTTCGAGTACGGTTGGTTCCTTCCTATACAGGGGATGCAGAGAGCTCACGGCTGTGAAAGGGGCGTCGACTAGACAGCAGGTGGGTACTTCGAGTACGGTTGGTTCCTTCCTATACAAAGGATGCGGAAAGCTTACGGCTGTGAAAGGGGCGTCGACTAGACAGCAGGTAGGTACTTCGAGTCCGGTTGGTTCTTTCCTATACAGGGAATGCAGGAGGCTCACGGCTGTGAAAGGGGCGTCGACTAGACAGCAGGTGGGTACTTCGAGTACGGTTGGTTCCTTCCTATACAGGGGATGCAGAGAGCTCACGGCTGTGAAAGGGGCGTCGACTAGACAACAGGTAGGTACTTCGAGTCCGGTTGGTTCTTTCCTATACAAAGGATGCGGAAAGCTTACGGCTGTGAAAGGGGCGTCGACTAGACAGCCGGTAGGTACTTCGAGTCCGGTTGGTTCTTTCCTATACAGGGGATGCAGGAAACTCACGGCTGTGAAAGGGGCGTCGACTAGACAGCAGGTGGGTACTTCGAGTCCAGTTGGTTCTTTCCTATACAGGGGATGCAGAAAGCTCACGGCTGTGAAAGGGGCGTCGACTAGACAGCAGGTGGGTACTTCGAGTACGGTTGGTTCCTTCCTATACAGGGGATGCAAAGAGATCACGGCTGTGAAAGGGGCGTTCGATGGGGGACACTCGGAACAGCAGATCACTGGGCTTCCTCCGTTCTCCAGACGACATCAACGATGAATCAGAACACCGCAAGCTTTAAATTCCACCGTCGCTTTATCTCTTCTGCAGCGGCTCCAGACTGCAACACAGGGCAAGGCCGATGGGCACGTGACAGAATTTGGTATAGTAAGCATGCAGTAGCTTCACTTCAAACACACACGGTGAGCACAGCATCAACTCACGTCACTCTTAACCACTCTGTGAAATATAAGGCCACGGCCCACCTCCTTGTACTGAACAGCAAGGACAGTAAAACGGAAGAATATATAGCGATCTCACTCGTGCATCATAACAGCTGTCTTCACATTACGGGTCTAGACTCCGGTTCCTAGATCGCTTCTCTTCATATACAGTGTCTTGGTATATAAATCACGTATCATACGGCCAGTAAAAGGGTTGCACTTATCTCTACCCAGGCAGGGGACTTGATGTTTCCAAGGCAACTTCTCCTCTGCTTCTCTGTTCCAATCCACCAAATCCTTCGTAGCGGATTCCCTTCCGCGGATCTATCTCGCCAGTCAAGTTGTCCCACAGAAACTCTCAGCCTTCCTCGACGGAACAAGGTCAGGACACAGCACCCGAAAACCGAACACAGAACACTGCACTGAACTTCACTGCACTGAACTACACTTGGTCTCCCAAAGCTTGGTTTTTATCTGTCTCAAGCCGCTGTGTGTCCCAATCACCAAACAGCCCCTTGATGCGCCGCACCTGCTGTCACTCTGTCATCAGCGGCTGCTGTTGCCATGGTAGCGACGCATATCAGGCTGACTGGGTGTTGCGTCGAGAGCGCTCCGGGCAGAAACATTCCTCCGTGGAATATATAGTTCCGCTGCTGGTTCGTCACCTTGTGACACAATACTATGGTATGACATCAAAACACATTTACCATATAGTGCATGATTTTTAAAACTAATCAATTTTTATGTTTGCATGAAATAACCAGGGCTGAGTTTCCCGAAACCTTCTTAACGCTACGTCGTTCTTAAGTTACACCTTAAGCTGTACCTTATCGTTAATACGTGTTTCCCGAAACGTTCTTAGTTAAGTATAGCTTCTGTAAGTCATACTTTCGGAAGGTTGGTCTGGACCACTCTTAGCTTTACCTTATCACTGTTAAATGTCTATATGAATATAATTCTGAAGTTGTAATACACACAGACAGTGTTCAATTAGGCCAATTCAAGTGTTTTCATGCAAAGAAAAAAATTGTCATTACACTGATTGTTGTTAGAATTTTAATTATATTATTATGTAGGCAATAATCCAATTTTATAAATTTATTTTAATTAAAGAGCGCTTTTAAAGGCGGGTACTGTCAGTTAAGTCCTATTCGGACGCTAATATTGTTTATCATGGGCTCGTACGGTATTTAAAACATTTACAGGGGTAAATCGGTTATTTTAGTGCCGTCCGAATCCATAATATCAGTGTTTTTTCTCACTCAACCCGCGTAAAAATCTCTGTGCAAATTAGTACCTACTGATTTATGACAAACAGGTCGTGTGGTAATTTAATTGCCGTCTGAAAACACATCTCTGAGTTTACAAAAAGAGATTCAAAATTCACTGTTTAAATCCTTTTTGATCACTGCCGTGCACCGTAGCTACGTGACGTACACTTTTATTACTGAAATGCTTGAAAGTATTTACAAGAACAATATTTCATCGCAGCTCACCTCAAACATGGGAAAAAACAAAAATGGGAAAGAGAAGAAAGCACATAAAAAATTTAAATGGTTATTATGGCAGCAATATATGATGCAATTTTAAAATATGTAGGCAAGGCTATTATAGGCTGTTATAGTTTGGATAATTTTTTATAATATCCCATGAGTCATAGTAAATGCAATTTCAACTATTTCTGAAGTGCTTCTTTTATAAAGAACAGCGCTTTCTCACATAAACAGACTCTGCATGAGAGAATAATTGATTCTCGAGTCATCGATATCAACAGATTCAGCACCATCGCCACGGACAGCACCCGGTAACGTCGCACGTAAGAAGGTATATCTTAAGCAGCTTTCTAAGGTATAGTTCGGGTAACACGCCTAGAAATGGTATACCTTCAGTTAAGTTATACCTAAAGAGTCTTCGTAGCGCGCTAAGAGACAACGTTATCGGGAAACCCGGCCCAGCTTCATATGTTTGGCTTTTCTGACATATTAAAGCAACACCATTCCTCGAGGAACTTTTCCTCTTCGGTCGCCCTACTGGTTGGAAACGAAATTGTCCATTGCCGCTGTCGTAAATACGCTCGCTGTTTATCCAGCACCGGCTTTAGAATGAATGATGTCCACAGACAAGATAGAGTATGTTACATGATTTCATGAAAGGATGATGTATTGTGACATCAGAAATGAAGAAAAACGAAATAATGATTAGCGCTTGACGTAAAGAAGTCTAATTTTGTAGTTCTTTTTGTGGTTGGGTTCCTACCCAAACCACCGAAGTTCCGTAGTGCCAGTAAAAGCTATTCGGTTGTTAAGTCTGACGTCACGCGTGACGTTTAGCCTCTTCCGGGCCCAAGCGATCCGCTCGTCCACTCCAGATCCTAGACTACATAAACCCTTTTTTAAAGGGCTTTTTTCGCTTCAGTGCCAGTGGGTGTTACTAGGGATTAAGGGATAGCACCCACTGGCGCCAAAGTTTCTTCATTCGTTTAAGATTTGTAACCTTATCAACTGCAGCCATTTTCTCTTATCTTTTTCGTCACAGGGAAAGCGGTAGAACGACAGTAAAATGTCACTTGTTTTTTTTAACTCCGATCTATTTAAACAACACGGGAAGACGTTAAAACTTGGGCGAAAGCGATAGGTAGGTAGAGAGGACCCGGCCTTTGGACCCGGAAACAGTATTATCGGAGAGTGGTTACATCACGACTTAACAACCGGATAGAGACCCCGTCAGGCGATGGCAGAAGTGCCTTTCACCCTGTTACGACTTGATGAACAACTGATAAGATTAAGCTCACCTTGTGCAGCATTGCACTACGAGTCCTGTCAAACATGAGTATAAAAGAGCTTAAAGACTCATAGGGCCCTATCAAGGCACGACGCAAGTGTTTTTTGCTAGTTTCAGCCCGACGCAATTATCATTTTCACATCCTGCACCATGATGTTTAAATAGCAAATGCTTTTGCGCCCAACTATGCACCCATGGGCTGCTGGTCTGAAAACCAGGTGTGTTCAAGCACATTGTTGGCGCGTTGCTATTTTGAGGAAACTGAAATAGACTGAGCCATTGACCAACTGAAACCTAGTCTAAAGTCAATGGCGCAATTTTTTTATTTTTTTTATTTAAAGGGCGCATTAGTAATATGAGCATATAGGCGGGTCCACAACGCACGTATACTCTCATTATTATACCTATACTCAGCTTATTACACACACACTCTGCTTATTACACACACATGGCAGCAGCACACAAACATGCCAAATATTAAAAATAAAAGGATTACAATGTAAAAGATTATTTTTGTGTACATAGAGATATGGTAAATCCGGCTTGTCCCGTAGATGGTCTTCTTCACGCTTTAACTTTGCGCATGAGCAGAACCGTTTCCTCGCTATAGAAGCGTTCAGTCTGTCCGCTTGCAAATTCCGCCATGTAAATAGTGAATCCGCCATAGCACGAGCACAACTGGCTTGTAAAGGGAATGGGAGATGAGACTCTTTTGTTTTTTTGCGCGTTACACCAAACACACCCATGAGAAATTAAGAGAATAGGGACAACCCTTTTAGACCATGCGCCGGGAGCACCGACCATTTTTCCCGTCGTTAAGCTAGCAAAAGTGGATTCAGACTAAGTGCACTTGCGACTATGCTCTTAGATCGTTAAAATAGGGCCCTTAGAAGCAAACTAAAATGGGATATGGTTGTTTCAGCAATAAATCAGATAGACTTAGGGTCGAGTTTAGTGTTAGTGCTATGTTATTTTTTAAACATGTTAGAGAATTAACCTTTTAGTGCCATTGATCGAATATTTAATTTCAGAACTTCTGTACAACAAAAAACGCAATAATATGTTGTCAGATTCACATTCATTTGTTTTTGGACATGCTTTTAACGCAACTTAATTACTAAAACATGTAAGAAGCAACATAATATTAGATTTTTTCAATGAGCCTGGGTTGACTTCCAGGGTAAAATTCATTCCACATTTCCAAACACAATACACTCTCAGAAAAAAAGGTACAAAAGCTGTCACTGGGACAGTACTCTTCAAAAGGGTTCTAATATGTACAATTTAGGTACTAATATGTACCTTTGAGGGACCAGTATGCACTCTTTAGGTAGAAAGGTGTACCTTTTGAAAAGGCACCGCCACAGTGACAGCTTTTGTACCTTTTTTCTGAGAGTGTACCATATCAATCATTTGAGAATTCACAATGTGAATTGCTTTAGGCCTGACTTTGTGAGTCCAGATGTTAGCTTGTGAGCATGTTAGCATGTAGGCAAACACGAGGCTAACCACATGCATTTACACTAGGGTGGGTCTACACACAGCAATGAAATGCTACAAGCTGTTAGAACAGACTGAAATTGACAGACTTAACCAGAGCAAAATATGACGCAGCAAGTGTTTTGGATAGCCTCCTGTCAGGAAATTTAACTTGTTAGGATTGAATGCCACAAAAAAGACATTTAGCTTTCTTTTTCTTTTCCCTATTTTTTTCTTTCATAAACTTTGTAAGGAGTGTGCTTTGTGTTAAACCATCTGTATAACACATGTCCAAGGGTTAAGAGCGAGATTTTATACAAAACACATCAGTTCCCATGCAAATGCTTTTAACATTCTTCTTCAACTATTCGCATTAGGAATAGAGTATTACAAAGACGAAGTGTTATAGAGGCTGTTAAAGAAACCAATAAATCATTTGTTTTGAACTGAAGAATCATATTAATGGAACTTATAATCATATCTGTAACTTGGAGATGATGTGTGTCAAAACTGGCTTGTATTAAACCAAGTCACTGTGACTGATTCATGTTCCTTTGATCTGAGCTTGATTGTGTGTATGGACAGGAAGGGATGTGTGTTTGAAAGAGGGATGTGTGAAATAACTCTCCTGAGAAATCCAGAATACTGTCTGTCAAACTGACAAATAGGATCCAGAGTTCATCTTCATGCACTGAGATTGAACTGAAAACTACAGGTGATTACTTTATCAGAATAATTTTTTTAAATCAGTAAACGTACTCGGTTACTAAAGTAACCTCGGTTCTCTCTAGAGAGGGAACGAGTACTGCGTAATAGCTTACGCTATGGGGAAAACTCTTTTCATCGAGATATTGAAGCCAAAAAATTATCCTTAATTTTTAATCAATGTAAAACGCTTTGCAGCAGCAAGCAGACATAGGCGAGACAGCTTGCGCGCCTATTGGCTGTCTTGCGGCAAAAGCAGCAGCCCATCGAGAGAGGCTCTGCGTGACGTCATGACGAATGGGGGCACTTCGCGCCCATATCGTCACGTCCCGCCAGAAAGGGCGTGGTCTCGCCCTATAAACAAACTCGATAAGCTGCCATACACTGATTTTTCATAGCCGAAGCGAACCAGAGCGTATTCCAAGCACGGCAAGATACGCAGTACTCGTTCCCTCTCTAGAGAGAACCGAGGTTACGTTAGTAACCGAGTACGTTCTCTTACGAGAGTATCTCTCGTACTGCGTAATAGCTTACGCTATGTGGAACACAGTGTAACACGCCGTGCGGATAGGGATCCAACACCAAAGTCCCAGGGGCAAAGGCCCAGGGCTCATGTAGTGCATAATCACCATACACTCACAGAGAGTAAAAAAGGAGAGGCTGGAAGCATTTCTCCTTATAGATAGACCCACAGGGGCTAACCATATGACCATTAAACCACGCAGCCAGGGTGAAAGCTTTCAGCCTAAACTGGGTGGCCCTACTTGTGCCAGTACTCATGGAGCTGCTGCATCGGTCTGAACGATGCGCATGCCAAACACTCAGCATCCGAGCCGCACAGCGGGCAGATAGCACTGAAGTCTAGATAGCCAAAAGCTTAGCTTGTAAGGCAGGCACCTCCAGGTTATAGTATTTTTTAAATGTAGACGGCGAGGCCCAGCCCGCGGCCGTACAGATATCTTGCAGGGTGACCCCGCTAGACCATGCCCACGACGAGGCCACGCCTCTCGTGGAGTGCGCTCTGACACCCAAGGGGCACTGCAAGCCCTTGGAAGTGTAAGCCAGCGCTATAGCATCGACTATCCATCTGGATAGGCTCTGTTTCGAAGCGGCAAGCCCCTTGGAACGCCCGCTATACGAAACGAAAAGCTGCTCGGTCTGTCTGAACCCAGACGAGCGGGACACATAAGCTCTTAATGCCCTGACTGGGCAAAGAAGAGTCGCGTCGTCCTCCTCATTGAGAACCGGAAGGGCAGACAGGGAAATCACCTGGGCCCTGAACGGTGTGTTGAGGGATTTCGGCACGTAGCCGTGCTTAGGTTTGAGTATGACCTTTGAGTCATTAGGCCCAAACTCAATGCATGACACGCTTACTGAAAGCGCTTGTAAGTCCCCTACGCGCTTCACTGAAGCAAGAGCCGTAAGAAACGCTGTCTTGAAAGACAAGTGTTTCATGTCTGACGACTGGATTGGCTCGAATGGGGCACCTTTCATGGCCTCCAAGACCGTGGAAAGGTCCCATGTCGGGACTGAATGGGGCCTGGGAGGGTTTAGCCTCCGAGCTCCTCTAAGGAAACGCACGACTAAGTCGTTCTTTCCCAGTGACTGGCCAGACACCGGTTTTGCAAACGTTGCTATGGCCGCCACGTATACTTTGAGCGTGGATGGGGTCCTGCCCTTATCCAGTAGCTCCTGAAGGAAGGAAAGCACTTCCGTAACCCCGCAGTCTACAGGTGAAAAAGCCCTGCGCTTGACACCAAGCAGAGAACACAGACCATTTCGAGGAGTAGAGCCGTCTGGTAGACGGGGCTCTAGCCTGCGCGATCGTGTTTAACACTCCCTCTGGGAGGTCAGCGGGTACCCGTTGATGGCCCATGCGTGCAGGGACCACAAATCCGGGCGAGGATGCCAAATCGAGCCTTCCGCCTGAGAGAGGAGGTCTCTCCTCCACGGTAAAGGCCATGGGGCAGCGCTGGTCAGCTGCATCAGGACAGGGAACCAAGACTGGTTTGTCCAGAGCGGAGCTATGAGTAGCACTGGGCATCCCTCCCTCCTGATTCGCTCCAACACCTGAGGCAGGAGTGAGACAGGGGGAAAAGCATATGGGGGGCGGCGGGGCCAAACATGGGCCAGCGCGTCCCGGCTTTTCGAGAAGAATCTCGGGCAATGAGCGTTTTCTTGGGACCCGAACAGGTCCACCTGCGCTTTGCCAAACGTTTCCCACAGCAGCTGGATCGTCTGCGGGTGCAGCGACCATTCTCCTGCTGGGACGTTGTTTCTGGACAGCCTGTCTGGCCCCACATTTAGGTGACCAGGCACATGCGCCGCTCTCAGCGAGAGCAGGTTGTGCTGAGCCCAGACCAGGAGGCGTTCCGTCAGCCTGTAAAGGTTTCGGGACCTGACGCCGCCCTGGCGATTTATGTACGCCACCACTGACATGTTGTCTGATCGGACCAAGACGTGGTGGCCTTTTATCTGGGGACAGAAGCGCCGTAGCGCTCTGTCGACTGCTATTAATTCCAAGCAGTTTATGTGAAGGAGCTTCTCCCGTACTGACCACAGGCCAGCTAGCGGTCTGCCCTCGAGCAGCGCTCCCCACCCCGATGTGGAGGCGTCCGTAGACACCACCTTCACACCCGAGGCGATCCCCAGACTCACACCTGACTGATACCAGTCGGTCACTTTCCACGGTTTCAGAGCTGAAAACGCACTGAAGGTCGACCCTGAGGCGAAATAGACCCGCGGTCCACGCCCTGGGGGAACTCGTGCTTTTAGCCATAGCTGCAGTGGGCGCATGCGGAGCAGGCCCAACTGGAGTACGGAGGCTGCTGAGGCCATCAGACCCAGCATTTTCTGAAACCTTCTGAGCGGGACTATAGAGCCGTGGCGGAAGGATTTCGCGACGTGCTGAATATTTAATCCGTGCTTCGGTAACAGGCGTGCCGTCATGGATAGCGAGTCCAACACTGTTCCCAGAAAGGAAATTTTCCGACTGGGGAGCAGTGAGCTTTTCGCCCAATTGACTCTAAGGCCCAGCTCCTCGAGGTGCTCGAGTAATGCGGCCCTGTGTTCTATGAGCTCTGTTCGTGAACGAGCTAGAATCAGCCAATCGTCCAAGTAGTTCAAAACTCGCATGCCCCGAAGTCTCAGGGGGGCGAGTGCCGCGTCCATGCACTTCGTGAACGTACGGGGTGTTAGGGACAGGCCAAACGGCAGAACTGTGTATTGATATGCCTGGCCCTCGAAGGCGAATCTCAAGAATCGCCTGTGATGGGACGCCATTCATATTTGGAAATAGGCGTCTTTCAGATCTATTGACATGAACCAGTCTCCTTGGCGCACTTGCGCGAGGATTTTCCTGGTCGTAAGCATTTTGAACTGGCGCTTCACAAGCGTTCTGTTCAGCAGTCGCAGATCTAGAATGGGTCTGAGCCCTCCATCTTTTTCGGTACCAGAAAATATCTGCTGTATAAGCCCCCTTCGCCCTGAGATAGAGGTTCTATAGCCCCTTTTCTCAGTAGTTTCGCTATCTCGGCTCGAAGTAGATGAAACACTTCGCTTTTCACCGTAGTTTCGACGCGCGCCGTATAACGGCGGGGGCGTCGAGCGAACTGTAGCGAATAGCCTCTCGTTATAGTGTTCAACACCCATTCTGATACCCGGGAAGCCTTGGCCACGCATCTGCGTGAATAGCTAGGGGTAGAATGAAATCTGGGCTCTGGCCGCGGCAGGACGGCCGCTCGAGAGCCCCTGTGTACTGGGAACACAACACCGTGTTTACAGCGTTCGAGGCGGGGGGGCGCGCTGATCACAGCGGGCAGCCTGGCCGCGCTCAGCTTCTCTATGGCGGGACGCGCAGAGAAAGCGAGCGGGGCGAATCCCGTGGGATTCGGCGTGTGTGAGAGAATGTGGGCACATTTACTACACTGAGAATACTGTCAGCTCGCGCGACTGAATCACTGTTGTTTACAGCGTGCGAGGCGCGCGCTGATCACAGCTGGCAGCCTGGCCGCGCTCAGCTTCTCTGTGACGGGTTGTGCAGAGAAAACGAGCGGGGGCGAATCCCGTGAGATTCGGCGTGTCTGTGAGAAATGCGGGCGCGAGACAGCGGGCACATTTTCTGCACTGAGAACACTCGGCTCGCGCCGACTGAATCAACGCTGTGTTTACAGCGTGCGAGGCGGGGTGCGCGCTAATCACAGCGGGCAGCCTGCCCGCGCTCAGCTTCTCTGTGACGGGTTGTGCAGAGAAAGCGAGCGGGGTTGAATCCCGTGGGATTCGGCGTGTCAGTGAGGAAATGCGGGCGCGGGACAGCGGGCACATTTACTGCACTGAGAACACTGTCGGCTCACGCCGACTGAATGTGTGTTAGTTTCGTTTTTACAGAAACCAAGGGACACGCATCGTGTAGTGTAAGCGGGCATTGTATGGGCGCGTTCACTACATTTTCTGCACAACCGACCTGAGTCGGTTTTATTTGTGCTAGCCCTGCACCGTGGCGGGCTGTGTCTGGGTGTGGGAATGGGCACTGGGACGTGGGCATTCTTACAACACTCGTAACACCATCGGCCGTGGCCGGAACACCAGAAAATGCACTCTTTATTGGATTTATCTGGGTAGCCATAGAAACGGCTTTTGTGCGCAGGCAAGCGGGCTGAGACACCGGCTGCTTCACTGCGAAATACACTGGGACAGTCACAACGCATGGAACTGAACGAGCGAGAAGTTTTGGTGGAAATCCGGCCGCAGCGGGCTTTACCTCAATCCTCGGCCGGGGCCCGCGCTGAGGGGGGCGGCGTCCAGCAGAGCGAGAGCGCGGTGTTTGATCTCGGGCCTGGCGGCGCTGTTGGTTAGCCGAAACGACGGCCTTTGTGCGCAGGCAAGCGGGCTGTGGAACCAGCGTGCTCACTGCGAAATACACTGGAACAGTCACATTGCTTGGAACTGAACGAGCGAGAAGTTTTGGTGTAAATCCGGCCTCAGCGGGAACTGAACACCGTCGCTTTCCTAGAGAGACTAGGAAGGCCTTGAGACCTCGGGCTTTATTTCAATCCTCGGCCGGGGCCCGCGCTGAGGGGGGCGGCTTCCAGCAGAGCGAGAGCGTCGAGGAACACGGAGCGCTCAGCTTCCGTCATCTCGGATAGCGTTAGCCACAAATGTTTCTCACCTTTCAGGGAGGAAGGGTCTCGACTGTGACGGAGCTTCGTCTTTCCCGAGAAAGCGTCCGTCCAGCCTGTTGCGCGTTAGTTACGCGGGCGCCTTTCAGTCGAGGCCGATGTAATCCACGGCTCGAGAGAGCGGACGCCTCGGCTCAGTTTCAATGCCGGCTCCGGTAGGTTCGTCGAGCTCAAGTGCGGACGCGGCGGCAGACGGCGGCCGTTGTCCGTTTGGAGCGACTCGAGCGAAACCGGCGAAGCTGGCGGGCGAACCGGCGAGCTTTGGCGGGCAGAAGATAGCTCGGGAGCGCGCTGGGCGCGGCGCTTCTTGCGGCGCGGCATCACGGTGGGCTGGAATGCGGGCTCGGAGAACGACGCCAGGCGAGTCCGCAGAGTCACCATAGGCAGCCGCTCACAATGATGGCATCCGCCGTCAGCGAGCGCGATGGCCGCGTGATCCTCACCCAGGCAGGACACGCAGATGACGTGGCGGTCCTCATCGCTGAGTGGGGCTCGGCAAGAGCCACAGGAAGGCATCTTTAAAAAGACGCAGCTCTTTTAGAGGTAGTGGGAGAAAAATGCAAATATAGCAAACACACACACTCTAAGGCAGAGGAAAGGATATGTACGCCGGAAAGCGCAGCAGGTACGGCGGCTGAAGGCGGCGAGGCCAGCGACTCCAGGCTCAAAGGCACGTCCCGCTGAAGGCTACAGGTCGACGGCGCGGCTTCTCATCCGGATCCAGCGATGCGTGAGCTTCGCTGAAGAGTTGAAAAATCAGTGTATGGCAGCTTATCGAGTTTGTTTATAGGGCGAGACCACGCCCTTTCTGGCGGGACGTGACGATATGGGCGCGAAGTGCCCCCATTCGTCATGACGTCACGCAGAGCCTCTCTCGATAGGCTGCTGCTTTTGCCGCAAGACAGCCAATAGGCGCGCAAGCTGTCTCGCCTATGTCTGCTTGCTGCTGCAAAGCGTTTTACATTGATTAAAAATTAAGGATAATTTTTTGGCTTCAATATCTCGATGAAAAGAGTTTTCCCCATAGCGTAAGCTATTACGCAGTACGAGAGATACTCTCGTAAGGGAACCATATGCTTTTTTTGTAAAATCTTAAGTAGTGTAAACATAAAATAATGTTCATAATAATCATTAAGTTGTTGGGTGTTACACTGTTTGACAACGCAGGTAAACCATTCTAATATGTCATGAATGTCTTTAAAACAAAAATATTTTTGATGATGAATGATTCTGAAGAAAATCACAAAAAAAGTAACTAGCTAAACTGTTATTTTTAACTGAAATAATAATTAATTGATTGTAATAATGATGAAATAAAAAGTAAATATTAGATAACAGAGTTATCTAATTTAGTTATTTGTATAGTTATTTGTATAGTTATACAAAGTTAACAAAGTTTAAAACACATCACTGATAATTAGAAATGTTGCCTTGTCAAATACCTGAAATAAAATAATTATTAAAATGACTAAAACTGGAATATAAACAATAAAATAAATGTTAGCTTATTAGAATAAGAAAGAATAACAACCACAAAACCCGACAAAAATTATTAAACATAATAATAATAGCAATAACAAATAAACTTTTTTTAAATGAAAATTTAAATATATATAATTTAAATAATTTACACAAATAATTTGTGAATATAGCTCCTTTATGGCTTTTTAATTTGAGTTTTTCTATGCATTGATGTCAGTTTGGTAACACCACGTATAAGTGCAAAAAAAAAAGAAAAAAAAAATAGAAAACAAAAAATATAAAATAAAAAATAAAAAATAGAAAATAAAAAATAGAAAATAGAAAATAGAAAATAGAAAATAAAAATAAAAAATAAAAACAATAAAATTCAAGTTGCACAAAAAAAAAACATTAATGTTCATAGTAGACGAGTACATTGTCCATTTAGTTTAATATATATGGACACAAAATTTGCATTGTGTCATTGACCAATATATATATATAGTTTTCTCTGTCATAATGTAAAAAACAAAAGAGGCTCATATGTTGTTGTTATCAGGCTGTAATACAAAAACGCAGATGTTCATAGCCTGGTGGTATGTCTAATGCCAACAAGTTCCTCTGCTCTCTCTCCAGGACGGCCGAGACAGAGGTAGAGTAGGGGGTTGGGGGTAGAGAGGGGGGTTAATTGGTTCCTTATGTCCAACTACACCACGTTTTCCTCTAAATAACAGGGCTTTTTTGTTTCAAATAATGGCTTTTCCATCCTTTTCCATTTGCGATGGTAGAGGGCAAAGCAACAAACTCAAGAATTAAGTGATCAGTAGTTCACATTGCTTGTTCTTTTTTTCTGTGGTTTTGTTATTACACATTACTGGAATAATGGATATTCTTATTAAAATGTGGGTGTTTATTGCCTATGCACAACTCAATGCCACAATACTAGGATGTTCTGGACGGTTGCCAGGGCATTGCTGTGTGGTTGCTAGGGGATCTCTAGATGTTTACCTACTGAACCAAGTTAAAAGTACCATTATTCAAGTATGTTGTCAACCATTTGATAGTCTGATATGTGAAACCCATAAGTATGATTGCTTGAAATGTAATTAATGTATAATAACTATGTAATTAATGTAATAACTTTGTTAACGGTACCCTTTACTCAAAAGCAACAGTAGCTTTACCCAAAACCAAAACTGGCAAAATACATTTTATTAGTTGGCTGCATAACACCTGTTTGCTCAGCTTGTGAATTGACTGGTTGATCAAAACCATGTAGATACTTGAGTTATACGGACCAGACCTCAGATGTCTTTGAAGATCCTGTTTTATGTTTTTTCAAACAAGCGTCTCTCTTCGATTTTTCCCCCTACGGAGAGAAGAAAGCGTTAGAACGGTTATATTGAAGCACCCCAGTTTATGTGTGCCTATATGGAAGGCATTAACTCAGAAATTCCTTTGAATCTGTGAGTAAACTGACAAGATGGTGGGATTTGGAGTTGCAATTGGCTTCAAAGGTATTCGCCAATCCTGCCATGACCCCAAGGACACACCCACGGTGAGGTATCGCTAACACGCAGTGAAAATGTGATTACTGACCTCACTGACTCAATAACAAACATATGTAAAGAAAGAGGCTCGGCGAGTCACTCAGCAGTTCCTTACAACCCTCATGGAGAAGATCTCACATCCTGCAAGGAATGTTAAAGCATGATAATCTGGTCGTTTTGACAGACAGAACCGACATTCCCTGTTTTAGCTATCATATTCTGGTCCACAGCATGCAATGCAACACTGTTATTCAGGTGTCCCCACCAGGCTTTAAAGACGGTCACACTCCAGATGAGAAGCACTGCATCACAGCAGTTCAAAACAGTGAATCTAATCACCAAAACGGCAAAACTTCACTTCAACAAAGTAGTGTCGATGAGTTTGATGTTTGAAAAAAAAAAAAAAAACAGTGAACAGAAAGAGAAATGGAAATCAGTCACTTTATATTAGGTGTTAATTACTACACACTTAAATCTATAATATTAAAAATAATTGTTTAGTGAAATTTTGTTAATGTTGTATTTTAATTGCTGCTATTGAGGTAGATACAGGTACGGATAGGGAAGGGTTGGTGGTATGGGTAAGATTAAGGTATGGTTAAGTTGTAAAGGAAGGGTCAACAGGGTAATTATAGGTGTAATTACATAAATTTGATTATAGGTGTAATTACATGCTGGAATTTATAAAATATAATTACATCATACTATAGTACATAGTACATCATATTAATTTAAATTAAATTTATATTAATCTTAATTGTATCTATATAGCACAATTTATTGCAATTACAGTTGCTCAATGTGATGTACAAAGACAACACAAAAAAACATAAAACAACAACAGAAAAATATGACTCAATGCCTAGAGGAATTAAAAGCCTGAGTTAATAAATTAGTTTTTAGCAATGATTTAAAACGTGAAAAAGTCAGAGCCAATCTGATGTGAACGGGTAACAAATTCCAGTTTCGGGGCAGCGATCGAGAAAGCGCGGTCAACCCTAAATTTTAATCTTGATCTTGGAATCGTTATAAGTGACTGTTCAGAAGACCTTAGGATCTGTCAGATGTATGACTTTTCACTGAGGAATCAAGATATGTTGGTTCCAAACCATTTAAGGATTTAAAAACAAACAATACAAGTTTATATTCGATACGGAAACGAATCGGCAACCATTGGAGGGAAGACAAAATCTGTGTAATCTGCTCACGCTTTCGTCAATAGCCTAGCGGCCACACTTTGGACTTCCTGCAGACACACTAACGCTGTCTGGCTAACGCTACTGGCTAAGGGTATTACAATAAGCGAGTCATGAAAAAATAAAGGTCGTTAATAACTTTCTCAAGGTCATTAAAAGAAAGGAGCTTGGCTAGAAGTCTCAGATTAAAAAGCAGGATTTAACAACATTATTTATTTTCTTATCATGAGTTCTTTGTCAAATAATACGCCTAAGTTCTTCACAAATGCTTTATTGTACACAACCAAGGACCAAGATTAGAAATGAGAAAAACAGAATTCTCAGTTGGTCCAAATAAAATAATCTCTGTTTTATTATCAATAAATTTCAGATTATTTAAAGCCATCCATTTTTTTTACGTCATTTAGACAGTCCAAAAGCCGACTTAAAGCATCCTTGTTATTCTTTTTGAATGGATAAATCTGCGTGTCATCGGCATAGCAGTGAAAAGAGACGCCATGTTTACTGAAAATAGATACCCAAGGGGAGCATGTACAACAAAAACAAAAGGGGAGCAAAAATGGACCCTTGAGGTACCCCACAAGTTAGTGGAGCTGAAGTCGACAAACATTCACCAAGTTTAACTGCATAACTACAGCATGTTAGATAGGACTTAAACCACTGAAGGCCCATTCCTCCCCACATTTTTTCTAAAAACGTTTGTAATTGAATAAAAATGACCTTGTATGGAACCTTAGAGAGAAAGGGTAGTTTCGAAATTGGTCTACAATTCTATAGGATCCAAATTTGATTTCTTAATCAAAGGTTGCACTATAGCATGCTTGAAATAGGCTGTCATGGAACCCGTAGCCAGACAGCAATTTATTAGATTCAAAATACTATGGCCGATAACATCAGAGTCAGGAGGATTCATAGCAGCATTCAATGTACTAAATAAATCTCTAAAATTCAGAGCTGAGGAATCCATTTAGCCAAGGGGAGCCAAGGGGAGCCAAGGGGAGCCAAGGGGAGCTAATGACTGTGATGCCCTAGGCAGATCTGTGCATCAGAGCGGAACCAGTGAAGGAGACAGCAGAGGCAAGGCCAAGGAGCTGGATGGCTTTGACAGTGGAAGAGGGAGGATAGGAGGGATCATCCACAGTGGAGACTTAGTGCTGGATTTAATCAGCAACGACTTTTTTGCTAGGCTTAACCAGGGACAACTTGGTGCTAGACTTAACCAACAACGACTTGGTGCTAGGCTTAAAGGTATAGCGGAGGATCTTTCCGAATTTAAGAGAAGACCCGCCCTCTCCAGGGCTAGCATCGCTAATCATAGCTTACATTAACATTTACTAGCAGTGATTTTAAATGGATTTCTCCAAATAGCATGACAAACTTTACCTGTCTAGTAGAATCTTCGCAGTGATCAGTGGGAAGCCCAATCTGTGCTTTTAGTGCACGCCAGTGTGTGACATATTCACCCAAAATCACTCTGGTCTTGTTTCTATATTCTGCGGCCTTTCTTTTCTTATCATACACTTCGTATACATTTTTTCTCTTTTAACCCTCAGCCATTTTTAAAGGAATGGCTGACACCATAACTCATCACACATAATACACCTGAAAGTGAAAACTACATAGGGACGAGCACGTACGACGGCCTTACATAAACATATCACCAGAATGATTGACAACTAGGAGGACCAATAGTCTTGATGATGCACCTAGAAAAAGAAAATCCTCCGCTATACCTTTAACTAGCGACGACTTTTGTGCTAGACTTAACCAGCGACGACTTGGTGCTAGGCTTAACCAGCGACGACTTGGTGCTAGGCATAACCAGCGACGACTTGGTGCTAGGCATAACCAGCGATGACTTGGTGCTAGGCATAACTAGCGACAACTTGGTGCTAGGCTTAACCAGCGATGACTTGGTGCTAGGCATAACTAGCGACAACTTGGTGCTAGGCTTAACCAGCGATGACTTGGTGCTAGGCATAACCAGTGATGACTTGGTGCTAGGCATAACCAGCGATGACTTGGTGCTAGGCATAACTAGCGACAACTTGGTGCTAGGCTTAACCAGCGATGACTTGGTGCTAGGCATAACTAGCGACAACTTGGTGCTAGGCTTAACCAGCGACGACTTGGTGCTAGGCATAACTAGCGACAACTTGGTGCTAGGCTTAACCAGCAACGACTTGGTGCTAGGCTTAACCAGCGACGACTTGGTGCTAGGCATAACCAGCGATGACTTGGTGATAGGCATAACTAGCGACAACTTGGTGCTAGGCTTAACCAGCGATGACTTGGTGCTAGGCATAACCAGCAATGACTTGGTGCTAGGCATAACCAGCGATGACTTGGTGCTAGGCATAACCAGCGAGGACTTGGTGCTAGGCATAACCAGCGATGACTTGGATGACTCAGTGGACTCTGGCTGTTCCCCGGCGGGCATGGCTGACGGCTGGCTGGGCTCTCAGTCTGAAGTGTGTCTGGTGATGTCCTCATCGGGAGGCAGACGGTAAAAGGTGAGTCATTTCGAACCAGCACCCACATACTCGGAGAAACTCCCTTGCTCCCTTATGAAAAAAAAAAACAGTTTGTCGAGTTGTCGGGGTAGTGGGTGGGGCACACCAGATCAAGAAAGTCCCACTTGTAATCCTGGAGGGAGCGATCCCCCTGATCCAGCAGGAGGAGATGGACAGCAGGGATATGTTTTTTTTTTTCTTTGCTTGTGTTCTGTCAAGGGATGCAGTGTATTGATAATCCAAGAAATATGTATGATGCTGAATGAACAAACTTTATTAAACACAGAGCAATAGCATAACACAAGAACCAACATAACATTAACACAAGATGAAGAACAGAGAAGAAGTGAAGGTTTAAATACACAGAGGGAAGATCATCAACAGAACAAGGAACAGGTGTAGACTAATAAGAAACCATGAACAGATTTATGACTAAAAGTCAGACATATGGTGACAAAGAAAACAAAGACTAAGAAACTAAGCAATACAGTGGAACTGAACATAACTATGACAGTGGCGCTCTGTGGTGTGGCAGGATTTTAAAAAGCCTCTGGAATCTTAGCCAGAACTTAGCCAGTTCTGCTGAGCTTGTTGGCTCCTCACCAAATGCCCAATTTTTATGGGAGCATAGACTGTTTGGTAGAAATCCGTAGTAGTCTTCTTGGACAGTGTTCCCACCAGAACACAATTTGGATGTCTCCCTCATCTGGCCCATCCATTTGTGGTCTTAGAGTCCCAAACGAATGAGCTGATGAGTTGTTATGGGTGTGTTTGATTAGGAAGAGCTCAGAAATGGGTAGATTTGGGTGTCTACAGGAACAGGGTGGGAACAAAGTGCATGCAACCGGACTTACTGACTGCTTCTAGGAGATCTATTCTGCAGAGACTGTGAGTGTTTTATGGACAGTATGTCTTGACTGTGACTTGTTGTATTTTTCTAGCAAGATGTAAGCGTCACTTCTTGTAGCTTGACAAACTCATTACAGCATAGATGTGGGAGTCGACTCATTAGTCTTGTTCGACCCAGTTCATAGCTAAAGTGTGTTTACTACAGATGCCAGCAAAATGGTTTTCAATCAAATATGCCTTCAGTAAATGTCCTCTGTCATTTGCTAGGAAACTACTAAGACACCGAAGCGCATTGCCTCTATCTCCAGTTTATTTAATCTGTCTCTGACAGCAGTCCGGAAGGTCGCCAACCCCTCCACTATATGACCTCCTGTTTCCTCTCACTCTCTCACCCTTGTGTCCTGAACTCTTGTTCTAACTGTTTGACCGGCCTGTTATGCCAGGAACAAGAGACACCGGGTCTCCTGTCAACTCGCCTGGCCTACATGTTTAGAAATACATGTTCAGAAATGTCCCTACTCCCCCTGAAAAATATGGAGTAAGAAGCAAGTTGAATTATGACATGCCTGGAAGAATGAGGAAAATGTGGCTGTAATTTCAGTGTCATGCTGGTGCTGTTGTGCTATTATAATAATGTGTTTTTTTTTTTCAGACACTGCAAACAATCACTATTTAAAAGAGATTTGTTTTATGAGAAATCTACAAATACAGACTTTCCTTACTGACTGAATTATTTTTATTTTTATTCATGATAGGACAAGTACAGTTCTTGAACTATAATGATGGTGAAAATGCAATGCAACGTGAATGTTAAATTTAGGTTTGGCATTTGATGGTACAAATACTGTCAAATTTTTTCATAAAAGATTTGGAATCTAAAAATCCATAGTAGCCTACATGTTTACTGCTTACAAAGTTTATAATTAAAACAATATATTAGCAAAAAGATAGGAAATATAAATCAAATTAAAGATTTATTCTAGAAACAAGCCTTTTGAATTGTGTGGATAGTATTAAATTAAATAATGTAAAACAAATTGTATTACAGGTGAAATCAAAAACAAGGAAGAGCTAGATCCATACGCAGTGAGTGTACTGACACACACACACACATATACATATATATAATAGAGAGAACCAGAGAACTGAATAATCAAACATACAGCCAGCCATGAACAAGACTTGAAAAGTAATAAAGAAACTCTGCGGTTTATATAGACAAGGGATAATTGGCAAACAAGACACACCTGGGAACACTGAAAGAACTAATCAACAAGTAAAACTACCAAAGACTACAAAACATGGCGCAGAACAGGAAATAACATAAAAGTCCACACAAGACCAGGAAACATCACAGGTATTTTACAGGAAAAGCTTGTTTGTTTACAGTGAATGGATGGGTTAATTGTTTCACAATATAATGTGTGTATCTCACACTGGGCAGTGCAAGCCACTCCAAGGACATCTGACATGTTCATGTTATGAATGCACTGAACTGACAATCTAACAATGTTTACTGCAGGAAGAAACCTTGGTGTATTGGGTTGGAGCTGAATAGTTTAGAAAAGCAAAAGCTTGTTAAACCCAGCTGTAAGTCAGATGTTGCTTCTTGGTATGCTGTTGTGCAAACTCTAGAAGAAATTCATTCTGCGTTTCAATCAAACAACTGATTACACTGCATAATATATCCATATTCATGTGAAGGGCTTTCATGGAAACATGTTGGACCACAATTTGGAGCAAAGGTGTTTGGAGAAAGACATTTTCTACTTCTATGCAACGTGTCAGCATTTACCCAACAAATAAGATTTGATATTTGGTTCACATGCTTAGCATTTCTACAGATGCATTTAATGGCTCTACTCAACTGCATTTTACATTTTCACACAAATCTGAAAATTATTCTAAATAACATGCAGTTTATGGACCATTGAACTCCACACATAAAGTAGTTAAGGAGTTACACAACTATACTTGCACTAGTAGTTTACTGAGGGTAAAACAAAGTGTACTTTTATAACCACAACAAAAAAAAGACTACACGTTCACTACAAATGCAGTACAAATGAGAAACGTAGAACTATAGGCCTAGTCGTGCACTTGAAGTTTACTTCTGTTACACTTTTATACGTACAAGTATACTATTATAGTATACGTTTATACACTAAAAAGTGGGCCAATTTATGTCCAAGGTATTGAAACGGAACACTTACAAGTTTGCTACTAGTACATCGATATTAGTATACTTACTAAGTATGCTTAAATATATTTGAACAGTAGGCTACTTAATAAAATGAACTTGAAGTAGACATAAGGGTTGGCATTTTAGATTAGATTGAAATACTGCAGCAGGTGCTGAATATGGATAACAGGTGCCCAAAACTTGCATTTTGTTCAGATATTTTAGTTTTTCTTCTTTTGAGAGATGATGTAAATATGTGTGGCTGCATTGTTTGTGCCTGTGCTGTAGTTTAGCTCTGCGCAGGTCGCGTGACTAAAAACTTTCAATTATAGTGAATTAGCCTTTCCTTCTGCTTTTAACTTTTGGTCTCTTATCAGAGATTAATTTTGCGTTTTTGCATCACGTCTTTGTGTAAGTGCTTAATGTGTGTTGATGAACAATAAAGAAAGTGTAAAAATACAAACCAAATTAGTGATTCATCCAGTAAATCAGAAAATGCTACTTCTCTCATGAGTGCTAATGAGATTTAGAATGGATGTCAAGATTATCAGTGCATATCTATTCAAATGTTCAGCTGATTTGATATCCATTTGGTAAAAGTGTGTACAGGCAAACGACCTAGTTAAATAATTTAAAATATAGCCTACACCGTAATCGCCTGGAGGAATCATGTATTCATTAATGTGCATTATCTCAAGAAAACTCTGGTTTATGTGACATATTTTTTAGTTTGTGTGTGCGCGTGTGCGTGCGCGCGGTATAGACACTTTTGACCAGTTGGCATCAAGGTAATTTGTGTGGTGCATGAAGTCAGTTTAAATATTTTTCATTTTTTAAAACCTACCAACTTATTCAAAGTTTGTTTAAACAAAAGGCTGTAAAAGTCAGGAAAAAGGTCAAATATATGACATAATCATACTACAACAGACTATATAATCAACATTTAAAAAGTTATCCTCATGAATCACATGCACATACACTGTAAGAAAGGTAGTTCGCTCACAGCTTATAAAATTGACTGAGTGAGCTGACAATGTGTTATCAATTATACGCACCACGCCAGCGCGCCTACAGTGAGTGTTTGCATTTGCGTGTGTGTGTGTGTGTGTGTGGTGTGTGTGTGTGTGTGTGTGTGTGTGTGTGTGTGTGTGTGTGACGTGACGTCACTCTCATATCTCTCTCTTTCTCTCTCCTCTCTGTGAGTGTTGCTGCGAGTCTCAGTGCTGCAGTTGTTCTCCGAGTAACGGGACAGAGGTGAATTATCCCAGCTCACATGCCGTATGCGCGCGACTGCGAGGGAATAAAATGAATATTCACAAACAGCCGTGGACTAAACAGCGCTGAGCACCAGTCGAGCCCTCTCTCTTACCCAGGCGAGCTTTTAGTACTTTTTTTGAGGAGTTACTATTCAGTTTTGGAATAACTTTGTTGGAGTTCACGGTCACTACTGCAAGTGAGTATTTAAAGGCAATGTTTAATAGATTAATATGATATAATGAGATTTGTTTTTCCCGGTATAGTAAGTGTGCATATCATGCAAATTTCGGATCTCAGAAACAGTAACGCGTGGCAGTGTCCGGCAGAAGAGGATGAGAAACTAAAAAAAAATAAATTTTTTACGCTCTAATTAATGCATCCTATTATTACATCCTCGAATTAATGCATCCATTGTATTAGTTGAGCGATGCATAAAATAGAAGAAAATCAGACCTTTTTGTAGTTTTTAAAAAAAAAGTTTTTTTCGAAAGCTGTTCAGGGGCATGCATAGGTGCCACCCTGTTTCCAAAAGGTGTCAAACTTCAGTGTTTGCCTCAATTTACACTAATACCTCCCCCTCACTTCCACATAGACTAAACACTCACAAAAAGATGATAACATGTACCAAAAGGGGAATTGTTTCATACTGTGTTGTGTGTAGGTACTGTTGTAAAAACCCGTTCTGGTTTGTTGTAAATTCAGATTGATAGCAGTCAAACATTCCTGGGCATTCTGGCCGGATCCCAAAATACACGCCTTGGAATAAAGTATTCCAAACCAGAAAGGACTCATGCAGGTCAATACACGACAATCACCATATTAAAGTCTTTTGATGCGTAATTAATGTCTTGACATTAGTGTGTGTGTTTGGTCCTGATCTGAGAGGACTGTATAGGATAAAATCATGTCGAGGACTTCATTTATTTTAATCTCATTTCCCTTTGGCATGATATGGTCACACTTCGTTTTAGTAAGATTACACATGAAACCACAGTTAATGCCTGATGACTGTACATTTGATTTATTAGCCAATTCATGCAGTGAATGAACCTCATCAATATCAAATAACGCAAATGGAAATTTAAGGATAAAGTTTAGACCAAAACAAAGCAAAATCTTCTATTTGACCTTTCTGGGATGCATAAAGCTCAAAATATGTAATTCATTTGTGCAGGGTAAATTTTAATTAAACAAATTAGTTCAATCAAATTGACTTTTTAAACTTTATTTTTCTTTTGAGTTCATAAAACTTTTTAAGTAATCTGAATTGTTTTATGAATTTGTTTCTTTTAAATTAAGACTAACTTAAATTTAGCTGAAACTGGACTAGGATTTTAGCATTTACTGAATTAAATAGTTAAATATTTTTAGTAGAGGAAACTTGGCTATAGCTTTAAGTTAAGATCACATGATATTTTTAAGTTAAAATATGAGTAAGCCAATTCATTCATTAATTTAAGTTAAGAGCAATTCAAATATCTGCTTGCTTAAACTTTTCTTAAACTTAAAGTTCATTCGAAATTAAAAATCTGTCATTTTTTACTCATCCTCAAGTTGTTTCAAACCTGTATGAGTTTCTTTCTTCTGCTGAAGCATGTTGAACCAGATGGTTGATGGACCCCATTGACTTCCATAGTAGGAAAAGGATACTATGGAAGTCAATGGAGTCCATCAACCGTTATGACATTATTCAAAATATCATCTTTCATGTTCGGTAGAATAAATAAATTCATACAGGTTTGAAACAACTTGAGGCTGAGTAAATGATGACAGAATTTTCATTTTGACATGAACTAATCCTTTTTAAAAAAAAAAAAATTGCTAATACAATTTAGCTGTAACCGATCTTTTTTTTTTTGTCAACTTATTTGGGTTTACATTGTGCAGTCAGGTGTATCTCAGACTTTTGATTGGTAGTATTCGTTTGAACTTAGTGTCGACTGAATACATTCAACATGGGTTTATACAGTACACTACAATATAGTAAAAATACAAAAAAAAAATGTTTTTCTTTTTTTTTTTATCTGCATTGTGCTCTTCTAAAATGGGTAGACTTAACATGTTTAGTGCCAAGGTTTTTGGTCTGATGCAAGCTAGACGGAGACAGGAAAGCCTCCCCTTTACAAAAAACACACACATGGTACTCCATGGCCTCCCAGGTCAGGACTGGGAGCAGCTGTGGAGCCGGGGATCGGAGCTGGGATGCCAGTGCTGGTTCCTGCCCTTCCTGCTGTGTGTCAGAGCTGCTGAAGGGAGATATCAAACCCCAAAATGTGTTCAGTGGCCTTCAATTATAGGTCCTCTGAATAAATAGATCAGAAGGGCATGGCTGGGAGGTCCCGTGACTTGATGCAGGTTGTGCTCTATTGTGTGCTATTTTAATGGCCACCCACTCAGTGGTATAAATAAGATTATTTTGATATATGTGATCTTTTGAGATGTGTGGTTTGTTGCTTTGAATGTTGCAGTTGCAGATGTCAAAACAGTTTATCTCAGCTATAAGGTTTATTGATTTCTAAACTGTATTATCTTCATAGGATAATGATTTGTTGTGGTGTTTGTGTCAAGCTGTTATCTTTAGATTGTTTTATGTCCTTACTGGAGTTGATGGCGTCTAGTCTGGTTAACTTCAAAGACAAGCCCACTGTATGTATTGTGGTAGGCTGTTTTAACTTTGTGATGACTGACTTGCTTGTTGGGTGTAACACACACACACACACACACACACACACACACAAATAAATGGGGTGTATTCTATACAGTATGTAAACCAATATTTAAAAAAGCCTTTTGTAGGTGTAAAGTTTTTTTGTATATTTTTTTTTACAATCTATTTTAACCACATTTAAGTAAAACATTTATGTAATACGCCTACAATGATTTAATTTTTGTATGTCCGCTTGCATTAAAAGCAGTAAAATGCATGATATATAAAATCAATAAAATAAAATTGTATTTACTGTAATATTAAGGTAATGAAAATATTTTCCCCCACTGTGGTAGAGAATTATGAGACTGGGTGGGGAATGGCATACTTCATTTTTATGAAATAATGGTTAAAAGCTTTTGTATATAAGAAAATGGAAATAATTATGAAAATAATTGCCTTATGCAAAAAAAAAAAAAGTAAATGTCTTAATAACGATTTTAATTTAATATTCAAAATCTATCTTCTTTAGAAAATATAACCTGTACTTGACTGGTTTTCTGAGAGTCAAAGACTAATCAGTAAAACTAGTATTTTAATAAGTTGCAAGTTATTTGTTTGTATTAAAATGTGTCTCACTTGGCATATAGTCTATACAAGATGCATTTGTTTGAAATGTTGGAGTGTGCAGCCCATATGAATCCAGGACACACCCATACACAACTGTGACACAACTGTGATCTCATCCAGCCTCATGGCTACAGTGGAAACTTGAGTTTAATAGTTCAGAAGAGTGCATGCAATCACCTTTTGGCTTCTTCCTGAAGTTTTCTTACTTTGATGTCAGTGAATACTCTATTTAAATGATCTGTCATGCTTGTAAAACAACATATCAAGTTCATTAGATCACATTCATTTTCATAGTGATGTAAATCCAGCGTATTAATCTATTACCCATTTAATGAACCCTCTTAAAGCTTCAAAAGTCAAGATTATAATTGTTACTGCTAGTTAGCATGTTATAATTCGCTCACTTCTAACCGATGCCAGTTTAATGAGACCAACTTTCACTCATTTATAAAACACCCAACTTGAAACCAGATAATGACACAGGAAGTCTCTCATCTCACACTTATGAGTTGCCAAGAGAGTTGAGTTGAGAAGAGTGACACAAGATAGAGTGACTTGTGTTGGGTACACGTTTGACCCTATACTTGTAATATCCTTGAAAACCTGAGTAAACAATTTTGACATATAAGGGTGTTTAAAATAACAGAACCACGTCATAAGAGCTAAAAGTAACTACATTAGAATAACAAATGCAGCTGCGGAGATGAATCACTAAGTTCACTGCCTATTATGTGTGTATAAAATGTCTTAATAACAAAAGAAAACTCGCAGTTCAAAGCAAACAGAGTTGTGGCTCCATGATTCATAACAGCAAAATTACCTCATTTGTGAAGGAAAACCTGATAAGAAATCTCAAAAATAAATATTTACCCTCATGTTGTCAGAAATTACTTACTACTTAACCCAAAAGGAGAGATTCTGAAGAAAGTTCACGCTGCTTCTCTGTAACATGTATTGATGATGACACAAGGTTTGTCAATGATGACGGGTGACAACCATTGATGTGTGGTTGAAGTCAAACCTGGTGTATTGGATCTTGACCATCTCATATTTGATATTTTCCTCATGCAAATCCATTATATGGCTTTATGCGACTTGGAATACAGTCATATAGACTTATTTTATGATACGTTTATGCATATTTTTGTCATTTTCGGAGCTTGAAAGCCCCTATATCCATCCCAAGGTTATTATTGTTTACTAAAACTAAAATGAAACAAAAATAAATTAAACCTAAATAGTAATACTATGACAAAACAACAAGAAAAAAAACCCTACAAATTCAACTAAAAAACAATTATAATTGAATCTATAATATTATAAAATGAAACGTTCCACTTTTATTATGATTTTTAAGAGTAGTCAGGGCATTTCTATATTGAATAAATAGACCATTTCAATTCTAGATGAACTATTTCTTTAATGGAGACAGATGGATACTTTACAGGATTGATAATGAATACCGCAAACGTATAACCTCTAAACCTACCACAAAATTGAACCCCCGTGACCCAAACTGAGCAATATTATGTCAGGGAGTAGTCATTTGGAGACCACTATAGCTTAAAAAAGGAGCACAAAACAATTACCCCTGAGTGATGGGAAATATCGAAGTAATCATTTATCCTATTTCCTTCATCCAAGTGAATTTCCAAATGGTAATCATTGTTTCATAATGATTTAGGCAGCCATCTTGTGGGAGTCATTAGGTCTGATGATTGTTTTGCAAGGTTTTATAGCTTCCAAGGAACATAAGAGCACTTTATAGTACCAGATGCTTCCTATTCAGGTTTAAACGCTGTTCTGCCAGGACATTCCTATAATTCAGGGAGATAATGCCACCATACACAGCTAAATTAACTTCTAGGTTGATTGCATTCACCAAACAATTCCCAAGTTCAGATCTAAAAATGATTGAACCATGAAGATCCAAATGTGGATTCCATCATCTGGACTTTCTGAAGAACTGGAGGATTGTATGCTTGAATTGTGTGATCTCACTATACACTGTACAGGGCTTCCATGTCAACATTTCCAAAAACAACTGCTATTCCCAAGAAGATATGCAGGATCTTATTACTGTAGGTGTTTACAGTAGTTGTGAAATTAGTTTGAATAGTTGAAAATATCTGAGTGTGTTATGTTGAATGTTTTGTATCTTTTATGGTTTTATTACAGTAGTTAGGTGTGTTGTTTAGGTTTAGGTTAGTTGGTTTTGACAGTGACTCACATTATGGCAGACAAGTGTTATTTTCGAGTCAATCCTATACAAATCAGTCTGGGGTGCGTTTCCCAAAACCATCGTTGCTAACTAAGTTAGCAACTTTGATGGTTGCAATGCAATTTCCCATTGCCAACCATCCAAGTTGCTAACAGGTTAGCAACGATGGTTTTGGGAAACGCACCCCTGAGCGATTAGACTATGGCTGATCTGTCTGAATCTATGGAATTGATTCAGTTTGGTGATGCATTTTGAATTTGATTCCTTGTTTGTTTTTTGAAAAGCATATTTTAGGGTGATTTTTACATTTGGTTTAATTGTGATGCTATGTCCCTGTTTAATGGCTTGCACTCATTTGATGTACTCATTTGAACTCATTCAATGCTATTAAAATTTTAACTTTGATTTGGATTATTTCAAACAGTGATAAAATGTAAACACAGCAACTCTGCGTCTGATAATTGAATGCATGGATTGAGTATATTATAATCCTCTACGTTTGTGCAATAGTGTTTCCTTTATTTAGTTATGTGTTTTAGTTTTTGTCACTGTTTTTTACTGGGACTTGCCAATGTACGTCAAAGTATTTCATTTCTCTGGGTTCCAAAATTAGTTGATGAAATTGTATGTTTAAATATAGTTACATAATGAACTTTAGCTGTGTGCAATCCAATGACCATGCTACCACAGCTGACCAGTCAGGTTTCAGAAAATATGAATTTAGAGGAAGTAGTTAAAGTACTGAGAGCTCTTTCCTTCCACCTTAATACAAGACAAACAAATGGTGACTCTCCATTAGTTTTCTGATGGCACCAATAAGATAAGTCAATATGATACGAAGAGTACCTGAGGATGTAACAACGCAGAATTAGACAAACAGTTGTGTATGACGTCCAGAGCTCTCCATTGCCCATGTAGGAATGGATCTTCAGACCCGGATATTACATTTACATATTTACATATTACTTTTTCGCTCCAATGCTCGATTTTATGAGGCTTCTTAACTTTGGGAAGGGGCCACTGCCTCCCTTGGATCCCTACGCCTATTTGGCGTGGTGTGCCACCAGACTAACCAACTCCATTCTCCAAGTGTTGTAAAAGGGCTTTTGCTGTAGCAATGCTGTAGATCAGGGATGTCCAGTCCTGCTCCTGGAGAGCCAACGTCCTGCAGAGTTTAGTGCCAACCTGATCCAACACACCTGCCTGGAAGTGTGGTTCAGTGGGGCCTGTGGCTTCCAGGAGCAGAATTGGACAACCCTGCTTTAGGCAGATGCATGAAGCCCTTACCACATTAAGCCATCAGAAATTGCTTTGTGCAGTGATAGGATGTCCTTCGCTGGTTTGCACATAATAGATACTCTCTTCCCTTGGGATAAAAAATAATTTTGAAATGCATTTGATCTCCAGGGTGTTCATGTTTTTAGTCGAGTCGGACTGAACAGTGTTGTGCAAGTTACTTCCAAACTGGAATACATTATATATTACATGTTACTGTTATTTAAAAGTAATTCATTACCTTACAATATTACTGTCTCAGAATTGTAATGCGTTACATTACTCCTGTATTACTTTTGAGTTACTTTCACCAAAATAACCATACAGAAGTAGAACTTAACATTCTAAAATGACTAGGGCTTTAACGATATGCGATTTGAAACCGAAATCGTGACGCTCAGATCCACGAACCTGCAGAATCGCGACACACCCCTTCCAACTCCAAGAGTTATCCATACCAGATCCAATGCTACCACATCTTTAAATTACTATTAGTATTATTTGAAGTTAACTTAACATTATAAAATACGTAGATCTACGTCTTAAAAAAAATTTGAGGATAAATTATTTAAAATTTGGGAATTCCAGCGTAATGGACATGACATTTGCTGTCAAAACTTGAAAAATAAATTCTCAGAAAATGCACCAAAATATTGAAACGTCTGTTTATCCATAGGCTCCTCCCTGAAAGGAGTCCAGACATTAGAAAAATATCAGTCTACACATGCATTTTATATTTAATATTAGGGACAGTCTTTTAGACAGTCATGCGTGACAAAAAAAAACTTTAACTTTTAGGAGGCAACGATTTTTGTTGTAATTTTGTGAATTACACTGCGCAAATCGGATGAAGAAGGGGTTGGCTCTCCAGTCTCCACAGAACATAAAATATTCATTTTATTTTATTTTTCGTGTTCGCATTTATGAGGAAAAACAATGTTACAGACGTGACAGTTCTCCGTTACGGACGCGAGCGCTCTGAAGCGGCACTAAAAGACTGCTTTAAAACTTCCACAGAGACCTTACACAGAATGACACAAAGCCTTTCTTTAAAGTGAATTTCGTTTTGTATTAATTGTATCTTAATTTTAATCAATGATTGATCAACCAATTGCCTGGCTGGATTTTATAAATAAGAAGTAGGCTAAATATAGACAATTATAAATAATCACAACACGGAGGACAATTCACTCATAGCCTCAGCGTATAAGGTAGCCTATTCACGGACCTGAAAAATATATCTATATTGAAATGTCTACGTGTAAAACAGAACAATTCAAAACGAAAGAAAACAGACTGCTCTCTGCTCATGAAATGAAATGTGCATAGCCTACTGCGAAGATCGCGAGTCACCATCGTCAACTTCATCTTGACTTTATTAATAAACAATTAAAATGTCTCCTTGCTATATTTGACATATTCATAATCATTGCTTTTGCCGGTTCTTTGTGACAACTTTTAGGTGCTTTATCGGCAGCGCCGCCGACCTTGAACGCGTCACCACCGCATCAAAAACATGATTGCGTGATGAAAACATGAAAAATAGCACATAAACATAGCCTAACTGTTTAGAAAGAAAACACAGAACGAATAGCCTAATGTGCACGTCCATCTCGCGAATGGACAGTCTTCTTCATGCCATATTCACCCATTAGCCGCTTCTAACATTCGTGGTATTCATACGCACTTTCATGAGATCGGGCTCCTTCTCCACTGGCCAGCGCGAACACAGAGGCTAAATCATACCTCACGGCACTCCTGTAAAAAATAAATCGCTACAAATATATCAGACGCTGCCATATACTTTTTATTAACAGGCTTGGACACAACACGCGGCTATTGACTGACCACGAACAGGTAATTTAGCCTACTTGCATTTTTCATTTGTTAATGTCTCGCGGTCTTGCTGTGTAGCTATTTTTTTTTTTTACAATTAAATCTTAAATTCTGTAATAACTTGTAACGCAAGCCTTACTGAACATGTACCGAGTAAAATATTACTGAAAATTGATTAGTAATGCCTTACACTACTGCGTTACAGCAAAAAGTAATATGTTACTGTAATGCATTACTTTTGTAACACATTACTCCCAACACTGGGACTGAACAATAGAAATGAATCACCACAAACTAATTGTAGTTCAAGAGTGTTTCCCAGCTTGAGTGAACTTTTCTGGAAAGTTTGATTGGGCAAGCTCTTTCAAACTGCAGAAACAAAAATGAAACCGTTTCACACATACTCCGTTTGCAGTGCATATTTTTTTACGTACCTATGTTAACAGGTTAGAGCTTTCACACTGCACGCGGGTGCGGTCTGTCTATCCGTTGCAGGTGCCGAGCGTATACAGCAGTGCAGAGATCGTTTCCGCACCGAGTCTATTTTTGCTGTTATGCACGCGCAGAATTAAACTGGCAGTGCATTGTTCACATTAAAATAGACATAGATTGACAAGAAACTGTATTAATTTCATCATATACGCATAATTACAGTTAATGTGTTCTAGTTACTAAATTACAGGGTCCAGAAAAACAAAAAAGTATGATTACATGATACATGATATATTTTGGGGAGGGGGCGGGGAACTACATGTAAAACAAAGAATCACAATTATTAAAATTAATGTTTATACTTGTTCAATGTCTTAAACAATGTCAAAGTTAACGTTTGGTTTTAAAATCAAAATTACTTAGTTTTTGTATTGTTGTGGCACACAGAAACGTACTCGGTTACTAACGTAACCTCGGTTCTCTCTAGAGAGGGAACGAGTACTGCGTAATATCTTACGCTATGGGGAAACACTCTTTCCTCGAGATATTGAAGCCAAAAATTATCCTTAATTTTTTTAATCATGCAAAACGCTTTTGCAGCAGCAAGCAGACAAGGGCGAAACAGCTCGCGCGCCCATTGGCTGCCTCGCTGGAAAAGCTGCAGCCTATCGAGTGAAGGCACTGCGTGACGTAATGACGAATGAAGACGCTTCGCGCTCATTTCGTCATGTCCCGCCAGTATAGGCGTGGTCTCGCCCTGTAAATACCCCTCGATAGCTGTATTTCTCTGATTTTGTACACCGAAGCGAACCAGAGCATAGTTCAAGCACGGCAAGATACGCAGTACTCGTTCCCTCTCTAGAGAGAACCGAGGTTACGTTAGTAACCGAGTACGTTCTCTTACGAGAGTATCTCTCGTACTGCGTAATATCTTACGCTATGGGGACCCCATACAAAACGCCGTGCGGACAGGGATCCAACACCAGAGTCCCGGGGCCAAGCCCGGGGCACATCTAGTGCATAATCACCATAACTCACATAGAGTAGAGGAGGAGAGGCTAGAAGCGTCACTCCTTCATAAAAGTCCCGTAGGGGTACCGACCCGTAAGGGCAACATAGCCGCATTGGCGGCCGATAAGCCCGAAGTTCAGACCGCCAAAAGCTTAGCTTGTAAGGCGGGCACCTCCAGGTTATAGTACTTGATAAATGTCGACGGCGAGGCCCAGCCCGCAGCCGTACAGATATCCTGCAGGGAGACCCCGCTATACCATGCCCACGACGAGGCCACGCCTCTTGTGGGGTGCGCTTTGACACCCAATGGGCACCGCAGGCCCTTGGAAGTGTAAGCCAGCGCTATGGCATCCACTATCCATCTGGATAGGCTCTGTTTTGAGGCGGCGAGTCCCTTAGAACGGCCGCCAAACAAACGAAAAGCTGCTCGGTCTGCCTGAACTCAGGCGAGCGGGACACATAAGCCCTTAACGCCCTGACAGGGCAAAGGAGACTCACGTCCCTCTCCTCATCGAGAACCGGAAGGGCTGACAGGGAAATTACCTGGGCCCTAAACGGTGTATTGAGGGATTTCGGCACGTAGCCGTGCCTCGGTTTGAGTACGACCTTTGAGTCGTTAGGCCCAAACTCCAGACAAGACGCGCTTACAGAAAGCGCCTGTAAGTCCCCCACACGCTTCACTGAAGCGAGAGCCAATAGAAACACCGTCTTAAGGGACAGGTGCTTCATGTCCGACAGCTGGATCGGCTCAAACGGGGCGCCTTTCATGGCCTCCAAGACCGTGGAAAGGTCCCAAGCCGGGACTGAAGGGGGCCTGGGAGGGTTTAACCTCCGAGCTCCTCGTAGGAAACGCACGACTAAGTCGTTTTCCCCAGCGACTGGCCAGACACCGGTTTAGCAAACGGTGCTATGGCCGCCACGTAAACTTTGAGCGTGGATGGGGTCCTTCCCTTATCCATCAGCTCCTGAAGGAAGGCAAGCACTTCCTTAACCCCGCAGTCCACAGGTGAAAAGCCACGGGCTCGACACCAAGTAGAGAACACCGACCATTTCGAGGCATAGAGCCGTCTGGTAGACGGAGCTCTAGCCTGCGCGATCGTGTTTAGCACTCCTTCCGGGAGGCTAGCGGGTACCCGTTGATGGCCCATGCGTGCAGGGACCACAGTTCCGGGCGAGGATGCCAAATCGAGCCCTCCGCCTGAGAGAGGAGATCTCTCCTCAACGGTACAGGCCACGGGGCAGTGCTGGCCATCCGCATCAGGACCGGAAACCAAGCCTGGTTCGTCCAGAGCGGAGCTACAAGCAGCACTGGGCATCCATTTTCCCTGATCCGTTCCAACACCTGAGGCAGGAGCGAGACAGGGGGAAAAGCATACAGGGGACCGCTGGGTCAAGCATGGGCCAGCGCGTCCCTGCTTTTCGAGAAGAATACTGGGCAGTGAGCGTTCTCGCGGGACGCGAACAGGTCCACCTGCGCTCTGCCAAACGTTTCCCACAGCAGCTGGACCGTCTGCGGATGCAGCGACCATTCTCCTGTCGGGACGTTGTCTCTGGACAGCTTGTCTGGACCCGTATTCAGGTGCCCAGGCACGTGCGCCGCTTTCAGAGAAAGGAGGTTGCGCTGGGCCCAGACCAAGAGGGGTTCCGCCAGCCTGCAAAGGCGTGTGGACCCGATGCCGCCCTGGCGATTTATGTACGCCACCACTGACATGTTGTCCGACCGGACCAATACGTGGTGGCCTATTATCTGGGGACAGAAGCGCCTTAGCGCTTTGTCGACTGCCATTAATTCCAAGCAGTTTATGTGAAGGAGCTTCTCCCGTACTGACCATAGGCCAGCTAGTGGTCTGCCCTCGAGCAGCGCTCCCCGCCCCGATGTGGAGGCGTCCGTAGACACCACCTTCACACCCGAGGCGATCCCCAGACTCACACCTGACTGATACCAGTCGGTCACTTTTCCACGGTTTCAGAGCTGAGACGCACTGAAGGTCGACCCTGAGGCGAAATAGACCCGCGGTCCACGCCCTGGGGGAACTCGTGCTTTTAGCCATAGCTGCAGTGGGCACATGCAGAGCAGGCCCAACTGGAGTACGGAGGCTGCTGAGGCCATCAGACCCAGCATTTTCTGAAACCTTCTGAGCGGGACTATAGAGCCGTGGCGGAAGGATCTCGCGACGTGCTGAATATTCAATCCGCGCTCCGGTGACAGGCGTGCTGTCATGGATAGCGAGTCCAACACTGTTCCCAGAAGGAAATTCTCCGACTGGGGAGCAGTGAGCTTTTCGCCCAATTGACTGTAAGGCCCAGCTCCTCGAGGTGCTCGAGTAATGCGGCCCTGTGTTCTATGAGCTCCGTTCGTGAACGAGCTAGAATCAGCCAATCGTCCAAGTAGTTCAAAACTCGCATGCCCCGAAGTCTCAGGGGGGCGAGGGCCGCGTCCATGCACTACGTGAACGTACGGGGTGCTATGGACAGGCCGAACGGCAGGACTGTGTATTGATATGCCTAGCCCTCGAAGGCGAATCTCAAGAATCGCCTGTGATGGGACGCTATTTGTATTTGAAAATAGGCGTCCTTCAGATCTGTTGACATGAACCAGTCTCCTTGGCGCACTTGCGCGAGGATTTTCCTGGTCGTAAGCATTCTGAACTGGCGCTTCCCGAGCGTTCTGTTCAGCAGTCGCAGATCTAGAATGGGCCTGAGCCCACCATCTTTTTTCAGTACCAGAAAATATCTGCTGTATAAGCCCCCTTCGCCCTGAGATAGAGGTTCTATAGCCCCTTTTCTCAGTAGTTTCGCTATCTCGGCTCGAAGTAGTTAAAACACTTCGCTATACACCGTAGTTTCGACTCGCGCCGTATAACGGCGGGGCGTCGAGCGAACTGTAGCGAACAGCCTCTCGTTATAGTGTTCAACACCCATTCTGATACCCCGGGAAGCCTTGACCACGCATCTGCGTGAATAGCTAGGGGTAGAATGAAATCTGGGCTCTGGCCGCGGCAGGACGGCAGCTCGAGAGCCCCTGTGTACTGGGAACACAGCACCGTGTTTACAGCGTTCGAGGCGGGGGGCGCGCTGATCACAGCGGGCAGCCTGGCCGCGCTCAGCTTCTCTATGGCGGGACGCGCAGAGAGCGAGCGGGGCGAATCCTGTGGGATTCGGCGCGTGTGAGGGAATGTGGGCACATTTACTAATGCGGCACATTTACTACACTGAGAATACTGTCAGCTCGCGCGACTAAATCACTGCTGTGTATACAGCGTGCGAGGCGCGCGCTGATCAAAGCCGGCAGCCTGGCCGCGCTCAGCTTCTCTGTGACGGGTTGTGCAGAGAAGACGAGCGGGGGTGAATCCCGTGAGATTCGGAGTGTCTGTGAGAAATGCGGGCGCGAGACAGCGGGCACATTTTCTGCACGGAGAATACTCGGCTCGCGCCGACTGAATCAACGCTGTGTTCACAGCGTGCGAGGTGCGCGCTAATCACAGCGGGCAGGCGCGCGCTGATCAAAGCCGGCAGCCTGGCCGCGCTCAGCTTCTCTGTGACAGGTTGTGCAGAGAAAGCGAGCGGGGGTGAATCCCGTGGGATTCGGCGTGTCAGTGAGGAAATGCGGAACAGCGGGCACATTTACTGCACTGAGAACACTGTCGGCTCGCGCCGACTAAATGTGTGTTAGTTTCGTTTTACAGAAACCAAGGGACACGCATCGTGTAGTGTAAGCGGGCATTGTATGGGCGCGTTCACCACATTTTCTGCACAACCAACATGAGTTGGTTTTATTTGTGCTAGCCCTGCACCGTGGCGGGCTGTGTCTGGGTGTGGGAATGGGCACTGGGACGTGGGCATTCTTACAACACTCGTAACACCATCGGCCGTGGCCGGAACACCAGAAAATGCACTCTTTATTGGATTTATCTGGGTAGCCATAGAAACGGCTTTTGTGCGCAGGCAAGCGGGCTGAGACACCGGCTGCTTCACTGCGAAATACACTGGGACAGTCACAACGCATGGAACTGAACGAGCGAGAAGTTTTGGTGGAAATCCGGCCGCAGCGGGATCTGAACACCGTCACTTTCCTAGAGAAACTAGGAAGGCCTTGAGACCTCGGGCTTTACCTCAATCCTCGGCCGGGGCCCGCGCTGAGGGGGGCGGCGTCCAGCAGAGCGAGAGCGCGGTGTTTGATCTCGGGCCTGGCGGCGCTGCTAGTTAGCCGAAACGGCGGCCATTGTGCGCAGGCAAGCGGGCTGTGGAACCAGCTTGCTCACTGCGAAATACACTGGAACAGTCACATTGCTTGGAACTGAACGAGCGAGAAGTTTTGGTGAAATTCCGGCCGCAGCGGGAACTGAACACCGTCGCTTTCCTAGAGAGACTAGGAAGGCCTTGAGACCTCGGGCTCTATCTCAATCCTCGGCCGGGGCCCGCGCTGAGGGGGGCGGCGTCCAGCAGAGCGAGAACGTCGAGGAACACGGAGCGCTCAGCTTCCGTCATCTCGGATAGCGTTAGCCACAAATGTATCTCACCATTCAGGCCGATGTAATCCACGGCTTGAGAGAGCGGACGCATCGGCTCAGTTTCAATGCCGTCTCCGGTAGTTTGTCGAGCTCAAGTGCGGACGCGGCGGCAGACGGCGGCCGCTGTCCGTCTGGGAGCGACTCGAGCGAAGCCGGCGAAGCTGGCGGGCGAACCGGCGAGCTTTGGCGGGCTGGAAATAGCTCGGAAGCGCGCAGGGCGCGGCGCTTCTTGCGGCGCGGCATCACGGCGGGCTGGGATGCGGGCTCGGAGAACGACGCCAGGCGAGTCCGCAGAGTCACCATAGGCAAGCGTTTACAATGATGGCATCCGCCGTCAGCGAGCGCGGTGGCCGCGTGATCCTCACCCAGGCAGGACACGCAGATGACGTGGCGGTCCTCGTCGCTGAGTGGGGCTCGGCAAGAACCACAGGAAAGCATCTTTAAAAAGACGCAGCTCTTTTAGAACAGTAGAAATGGGTGTTGCGTCACGTAAGCAAACACACACACACACACTTAGCAGAGTAAAAGGATATAGTACGCCGGAAAGCGCAGCAGGTACGGCAGTTGAAGGCGGCTGGGCCAGCGACTTCAGAAGATGGCACGTCCCGCTGAGAAGGCTACAAGTCAACGGCGCGGCTTCTCACTCTGGATCCCGCGATGCGTGAGCTTCGCGTGAAGAATGAAAAATCAGAGAAATACAGCTATCGAGGGGTATTTACAGGGCGAGACCACGCCTATACTGGCGGGACATGACGAAATGAGCGCGAAGCGTCTTCATTCGTCATTACGTCACGCAGTGCCTTCACTCGATAGGCTGCAGCTTTTCCAGCGAGGCAGCCAATGGGCGCGCGAGCTGTTTCGCCCTTGTCTGCTTGCTGCTGCAAAAGCGTTTTGCATGATTAAAAAAATTAAGGATAATTTTTGGCTTCAATATCTCGAGGAAAGAGTGTTTCCCCATAGCGTAAGATATTACGCAGTACGAGAGATACTCTCGTAAGAGAACTGCGGATCAGTAGCGCACTGCAAACGCAGCATATGTGAAAGCACTAGTGTGCTGCTCCTGTACCACATACGCACCACAACATGGAGTATGTGTGAAACGGGCGGTTCTTGGTCAACTAACTACTAACTAAATGGCTATTTAGCAGGCTGGTTAGGTTTCAGGTTTAGGTGTAATCCGCTGGTTGGTAGAAGTGAGGTTATGTTTTCCCAGTTTCTCTTTTCTTGTGTTTTAGATGAGATTTCAAGGCCACCTAACGTCTAGTACTGAACTAACATCTCAAGGCCAAAAAAAGAAAACTACACTGAAACTGCTCACAGTTCTCAGCAAACTCTACTGAACTTCAAAATGATTTTGATACAGTCCATTCACACATTTGTGATGCAGATTGTGGTTTAAGAACATCAAACCTTTCTTTTGGGGGATTTGATGGCTAACTTTAAACACGTTGTGTTTCAGGATTGATGTTTTTAAAGAAATAAATCAGGTTGTGGCTGGTTATGTGATAAGCAATAACCAAGTAAGTTAGTACTGTTTTTGTGTAATTTATGCACTCCATCTGTAATGTTGTAGCCTCTTCCTGAGGCTGTACGCAATACTTTTGATACTTAAGTATATTTTGTCAATTACTTTTATCTATTTTCCGGATAAGTACCTTTTAACTTTTATTTCACTTTCCATGAAGGCATTTTTACTTTTACTCAAGTATGACAATTTGGTGCTTTATATAACATTGCGCTTCCCCCATTTATTTCTTTACACAGTATATGTATTTATCTGTTTTCATAGGTTGTCTGAGAATCATGTAATATAGGGACACTGTATGTACGGTGTGCACTCCAAACCAAATATTTGGAGGCTTGTATGAGCCTAAGGGTGCTAGAGACAGTAGGCGAAAGAGACCATCAGCACATCTGCAACCGAGTCCAAGTTAAACCTGAGGTTCAAGTCCATGGAAGAACATGTTAAAACAGGTTTTATGACTCTTGTTGTCTAGAACAGAGTTTTGCTCCAGGGGAACAATTATGCTTACAATGTTCAGACTGAAACAAACAACTTCCTCCCAAATTAGAAGTGTCTAATGGGATCAAATGTATGTGGTTTCTCACGAATGCAAAGCATGTATTCGGCTGGTATAATAATATATACTATTGTGTATATTTAGTTAGCATATGTAAGTTGGTTATACTATTTCGATGGTCCACTTTAAACATTCTACTAGTAACTTTGCAACTACATGTCAACTAACTCTCAGAGTATTTAGTATATTATTAAGTTAGTTATACAAGTTATAAAGTGACTTATAGTCAGTAGAATGTATGTTGAGGAGCAGATACTCAGTTTACAAATACTGAGAGTTAGTCGACATGTAGTTGCAAAGTTACCTAAAGTCAGTAGAATGTATAAAGTGGACGATCAAAATAGTGTTACTGAACAAAGTACATTTATTCATTATCCAAAGCAACTTGCAAATGAGGAATACAACAAGCGTTTGGTACATTATATTAATTTTAATCGAGAGCCTTGCCTGACATTATCTTTTGCACTACTGTAGCCTATATATTTAGTACAGAATTAGGTTACACTTCATTTTAAGGTGATAGTTACATTGTACTTACTCAAATAAGTCACTTACTCAAAACTACATGTACTTACCATAGAGTTACGGTTAGGGTATAGGTTTAGTTACTTGTAATTATGCATAATTTACTGTTATTACTATAGTACATGTAGTAACGTGTAATTACGTCACCTTAAAGGGATAATCCACTTTTTTTGGAAATCGACTTATTTACCAACTCCCCCAGAGTTTTACCGTTTTTGAATCCATTCAGCCGATCTCCGGTTCTGGCGGTACCACTTTTAGCATAGCTTAGCATACATCATTGAAGTGCACAAGACCATTAGCATTTCTCAAAAAAAAATGCACATCTGTAGTTACATCGTGCACTAAGACCGACGGAAAATGTAAAGTTGTGATTTTCTAGGCTGATATGGCTAGGAACTATACTCTCATTCCTGTGTAATAATCAATAAACTTGGAAGCTGGGCACTATTTTCAGGAGCTGCGTCATATCATTACGCCTACTGCACGCATGGTACGGCAGCAAAGTTTCTTGATTATTACGCTGGAATGAGAGTATAGTTCCTAGCCATTTCAGTCTAGAAAATCGCAACTTTACATTTTCTGTCGGTCTTAGTGCACGATGTAACTACAGAAGAGTCAAGTTTTAAATTGGAAAAATATCGAAACTTTGGTCATTTTGTTTTTGAGAAATGCTAATGGTCTTGTGCACTTCAATGATGTATGCTAAGCTATGCTAAAAGTGGTACCGCCAGAACCGGAGATCGGCTGAATGGATTCAAAAACGGTAAAACTCTGGGTGAGTTGTAAAATGAGCCTATTTCCAAAAAAAAGTGGAGTATCCCTTTCAAATAAAGTGTGACCTAGAATTGCCATCGAAAAGTCGCCAAACTACAAACAAATTCACCACAACTTTACCTGAGTTCCTGAAATCATCCTCCTCATTGTTTGTAGTTTTCACATGCCTGCCAAATTATGGGCAAATATTAGTAACATTTGTGTCTGAATCACATTGGAGTATTGCCTCACAGAGCCTATGCACTTATGCGAACAATTTATTCTTTGTAAAAATCCAGTTTCATTGTGTTTTTTTTTTTTTTTTTTTTTTTTTTTTTTTATAGGATGGGTGCAGAACAATGCCTGCTTTGTAATTTTAGTCAGGCAAGGGACCAATATTGAAATATATCAAGACTGGTGCCGTTGCTCGTTCCCTAACCTCATTCACAGAAAGTTGCACAGTATCTATATTGCATAGTAATGTTTGCTTGTGATGCTATTCAATATTGAGGATTAAGGTCTAACCTTTTTACCAAAATAATGTCAATGAATAAATGGGCCTACGTTGGGTTAATTAAAACTACAATAGTACCAAAAAGAATTTGGACTCTTAAACCATGTAAAAAAAAAAAAAAAACTAAATGGTCAAAAATAATTGCAAAAAAACATCATTTTAATTAAATTATGTACACCTTCTAAACAAAACACTTTTCATATCAAGTGTTTACTTTCACATAATGTTTCCTTGAGTTGCAGTCTTGCACTGTTGTTTTAGCAGGAGATACAGCAGAACTGTGAAGATACAATGTTATCAAACGCACTCAGCCAAGGCCGTTCTGGAATTTCCTTTTCACTGTCTTTATCCATTGAGGATGGGTTCAGCAACAGTGCTGAAACTGTGGCTTTGAGCATTTCTGCAGCTGAGAGAGGAAGTTCACAGACATTGTGCACAGAACGCTCTTGTTCATTGCCTTTAGTGTAGCGAGATCAGAGGCCTGAGGCTATATGATAAAACACATTGACACACAATGACAGGATCTGTCTGTCTGTCTCCCAGCACTATGGACCAATGTGTGGTGATGATGATAGCTTTAGAAGTACACAATAACTGTGGAAAGGTCATCCACTCTTGCTTGGCATTTGAATTCCTAACAATTGATAGCATGCTGAGCCTTAGATAGCTGCATGTGAGCTGAAAGAAATGTCTGTTTTGAAGTTTTATAGTTACAATAAATGGTTCTATTTAAACGTGTTCAATATGTCTGATATTCAATGCAACCAGGTTTTCAAACACAATCTAAACGCAGAACAATGAATACCTTGTCACACTTTTCAATACAGTGAAAGTGAGTGAGAAGGAAATTTAAATGCATCCAAAGTGACTAATAACTAACATCACATGTATGGCTTTTTGAGGATTAATAGATCTAGTCCCTATCCATTGTTATTGCTGGGAATGGAGCAATACTTGTCAATTACCAACACATAAATTGAGTAATCTACCAAGTCATTTTAAAGGTTTAATAACTTTATGAATGCAATTTAAACAAATTTGGATATTGAGACATACTGTAGACAAATGTTACCACAATGATTCTTGAAAAATAATGAAACCCTGCTGAACTTTACTGATTAATTTCTTACACATAATAAAGGTTAAGTTCTCTTGCATTGCTCAAATGGGCCCTATTTCCCATGTTGGGTGTTTGGAGAGGAAGAATCGCCCAATTCAGTCCTACATTGATGTTTAAAGGATAATTCTATTAAGCACTTTGAGTCTATTTTCTAGTTTGTTTTGGATGAACTACCCTTAACGTTCGTTTTCAAAACTGTGCCACTCACCGAGTGATAAGTGGTGTTTGTTGATGTTCCAAAACAAGTAGCGTAGCGAAATACAGTTTCTGTTGTGTATTGTGTATCTGTGTGTGTTCTGTGTTGTTTTGTAAAATTTCATTGATTTCTGTTGGAGGACTCATTGCTCGTTGATATTACTGTGCTACCGGAAACGGAAAAGGGGTACGTTTACATTTGGTTGTAGTCTTTTCGCTCGGTTCTCCGTCTCTCAGAAGGTCTATGCGCTAGACACCGTGTTCCGTACAGCGTCCATGTACGGCAAAGTGGTTGTCGCCATCAAGTGGTCGGGAGTGTGCTAACGCTTCAGACTCAAATATCGAGCGGAAGTTTATACGCTGTTGTGAGGTACCTGAAAAAATAGTTCCACTATAGCAAAGAACACGGATTGAAATCATACATTGCATGATATATTTGTTTTTAATCATCAACGAACACCACTAACCACTCGGTGAGTTGCACAGTTTTGAAAACGAACGTTAAAGGTTGTTTTAAGGACATGTTTGTGCATGCCCATAGACAGCCACTCTGAAGCGGTCAGAGGTGATTCTAAAAGAGTCAAAAAGTCGAGACAGGACCCATCGTCAACATTTCTGTGTCCACCACTCTAGTTCATCCAAAACAAACTAGAAAATAGACTTAAAGTGCTAAATACCTGATTTATCCTTTAATAGTTAGTTTTGAGAGTTAAAATCCCATTCTTTAGACTGCCATTTTGTGTGTTTACGCAAGCTGTCAATTTTTTTTCAGTGTTTAGTTGGCCTTTCCTGGTCAACATTATGCATTATGGAAAGAGATGGAAATGCATGCTAAAACGCTGATATGTAAAACATCTTAATGGGTTCTGGACTTACTGTTGAATTAAATAAGTGCATGTTGTTGAAAGGTCTATTACCAGTTAATTTATGTGGATGTAACATGCATTATAAATGCTCTTTTGCACTGTCACATTTTTTTTTTTTTTTTAAATACATCAACACTTTATTTCAGAATTATGATCATTGTGCCTATGGCTCTAAATCATTTGGCATCAATGCATGTGGGTGGCAAGTCTACTGTGTATGGCGTCAATGTGAAATAATTACATGCCATAAATAATGCAAGCCTTTAAGCCATATGTGACCTTTCATTAGATTTCTAATAATGCTGAAACTCTAACACCTTTTTTGATATTTTTTTCAGAAACATAACCTTTCAGGATGGACGACGGACAATGCTACTACAATGAAACCATAGCCTTTTTTTACAATCGTAGTCATAAGTATCTGGCCACAGAATGGAACGCCGTAAGCAAGCTAGTGATGGGACTTGGGATTACAGTGTGTATTTTTATTATGCTAGCTAACCTGCTTGTGATGGTGGCCATCTACGTCAACCGCCGATTTCATTTTCCAATCTACTATCTAATGGCCAACCTAGCAGCTGCGGACTTCTTTGCAGGACTTGCCTATTTCTACTTGATGTTCAACACGGGACCCAATACGAGAAGGCTTACAGTCAGCACGTGGTTGCTTCGCCAAGGCCTCATCGATACAAGCCTGACAGCCTCAGTTGCTAACTTGTTAGCTATAGCCATTGAGCGCCACATAACTGTGTTCCGCATGCAGCTCCATACCCGCATGAGCAATCGACGAGTAGTTGTAGTCATCGTCATCATCTGGACCATGTCGATTATCATGGGCGCCATTCCTAGCGTGGGCTGGAACTGCATCTGTGCCATAGATACTTGCTCCAACATGGCCCCCTCTACAGCAACTCCTACTTGGGCTTCTGGGCCATCTTCAACCTGGTGACCTTCGTGGTGATGGTCGTTCTTTACGCCCACATATTTATGTACGTACGTCAGCGAACCATGAGGATGTCCCGGCACAGCTCAGGTCAACGGCGGAACAGGGACACTATGATGAGCTTGCTGAAAACTGTTGTGATTGTATTGGGTAAGTCCTGCTTTTATTCAGGGTTTCATCATTAGTACTTTAGGATTGGAAGGCCAACACCCCTGCTGAAAAATCCAGCTGGAAATCCATGTTGCTTGTTTATTAGAGCTGATATAATGCTTGTTCTTAAGAAAAACAGAGCTGGTGTAGCAGGTCCAACAGCAACCAGCCTCCCATGCTGGTCCCAGCATGCAAAACCTTATTCTGTTGACTAACAGTGCTGGATTTGTCTGCAGGGGTCCTCCATAGTTTAGCACCAGCTTTCCCCAACATGGGATGGTGGTCCTCCTGGGAGCAATTGTACAACCCCGCACTAGCATGTAGACCCTGCTTCCAACCCTGCTCTTGGACGGCCACCATCTTGCAATTCAGTTCCAGCCCTGCTACAACAGCCTGTTATGTTCATGTAATCTTGAAGAACATGATGAGCTGGTTCAGGTGTGTTTGATTGGGGTTGGAACTAAACTGTGGGATGGAGGCACACCTGGATCATGCTTGGACACCCCTGATATACTGTAGTCTAGATGGCCTAAATGCTAACAGACACAAACTAAGTATGTACTAACTATGTACTTGCATCGACAAATAAGTACAATGTACTTAATGTGTTCAGGTTGTATTGTAAAACACTTTTGCTGCTATTGAGGTGTGATACGGGTAAGGTTAGGGTCAGGTGTGGTGTTATGGGTAGGTTTAAGGTTGGGTTAAGGTGTAAGGGATGGGTCAACTGTGTAATCACAAATGTAATAACATGCTGGTATTTTAAAAATATAAGTACAATGTAAAAACATGTAGGCCTATGTACACAATAAGTCCATTGTATCAAATTATTAATTTCAATGTAAGTACATAGTACTTAAAGCCACTTAATATAAAGTGGGACCAACATTTTCATTTTGTTGGGCATTTGAAGACATTTTCATTTGTTCCTTTTCTTCATATGAAGCAATTTGAAATGGTGCATCCAAATTTGAATACAGCTAATGCTGTCTGAATAGATGAGGAACAAACTTTGCGACTATTAAAGTGTGTTTGAATGCGTCTAGTATAAATGAAATATGGATGTACTTCATCCCTCATGTTGTCATTGTCATGTGACCAACCAGAATCAGTTTAATTGCTTCACTGTTATTCACAAATCCTTTCCCATGGTGTCATAGTAAAGTGTCCACTAGATGGTGTCCACTTTTTGGGCCATCAGAGTACTTTTTCATCTACTATATAGTGGGGAAGTAGGTATATTTGAACGCAGTGTGGGTCAATTCTCACACTCTTTTACTTGCAGATAGATCTACATAAAAATAGCTATCATATCCTTTATTATTATGATGGTGCAATCATAAGCAGATGGCCGACAACCACAATGACTTGATCAACAAACAAACTGTCCTCACTGATATTTTATCTTATTTTTAAATGTTGGGAAAAGTCATAAAGGTCAATACACTTAACCACTAAATCTTTGCGAAAAAGCACATGAAACAATCTTTTTGGTCTACCGCTTTGTGGATATGAGCATCATGGAGCCAAATTGCATATGTTCTCTGAGAATCTGTCCTTTAATGATGTCACGATGACATGGAGATTTGCTCAAGGGATCAATTAATTCTCTACAATTGCTGTTCACACTCATAGCTTTTTTTTTGTTGTTGTTGGTGCGATTCCATTTGTCCACTTCCTGTCAAGGGAGGTCCTTTTTAATGATACAAATTTATACACCAGAATCCTATATCTATATATATATCTATCTATATCTATCTATCTATATATATATATATATATATATATATATATATATATATATATATATATATATATATATATATATATATATATATATATATATATATATATATATAAAATAAATAACAGTTTTACTTAAATGCTACGTAATATGTTACCCTTCACTCTATTGTGCCAACTTCAAGTTGACGAACAATGTAGCCCTTGAGTGGGCTGAGGAACCGTCATAGTGGTCTTGCGTCCAGTTCCAGTGTTTGCCTTGCACTGCTTCAGTGTCATGCCTCGCCGGCTGCCCCAGTGAAGCCTGGCCTGGATGAAAAGCAAGCCAGTCATGGTGCTTGCAGGAAACAGTACTGTTGTTGTTTGGACCAGGCAGAGCTTGTCTCGAACCTCAGAGGAGATGGATAATAAGGGTCTGGGTGAAAGCACGGTTTGTAGACTGTGATCTCACCCTGGAGATAATAGATGTATATGTGGTAATTACAGTGTGTAATTAATGTTTTTAAAATTGAGTGGTGTATAATGCTTCTTGCTATATAGTTATAGCTAGTCCAAATAGCAATTATTCTGACTTAAGTTACACTTTATTTTAAGGTGTCTTAGTAGCTAAAATATATATTTACTCTGTATCGGAGTATTAATAAACTACATGGACTTACTATGGGGTTAGAATGGAAGCTTGTTTCCGCCAGAGAGTAAAAAAAATAAAAAAGGTAATTGTGACTTTTTTTTTATCTCGCAATTCTGAGATAAAATAAAATATGATATAAATATGATATTTATGATTTAAAGTCGCAATTGCGAGTTATAAAGTTAGAACTATGGGATATAAACTCACACCTTTTTTCCCAGAATTGTATGTTTATATCTTGCAATTCTGACTTTATATTATGCAATTCTGAAATTATATCTCCCAATTGCATGTTATAAAGTCATAATTGCAAGATATAACATACAATTTTGAGGGAAAAAGTCTTTTTTTCCTTAGAATTGGACTTTATAACTGGCAATTGGGAGTTTATATCTCACAATTCTGAGTTTATAACACAAAATTCTGACTTTATATCTTGCAATTCTGAGAAATAAAGTCAGAATTGCCAGATGTAAACTTGCAAGTGTGAGAAAAAGTATCTTAAAAAGTATTTTAAAATGTTTTATTCTGTAGCGGAAACAAAGTTAGTGGTTAGGATTTGGTTAGGGTTAGTTGCATGTAATTATGCCTAATTTATATTTATTAGTAACTAAATGTTTCATATGTAACAATGACGCGGTAAAATAAAGTGTTACCCTTACAAATTCAGACTTATCTGACAAACTAAATATGTACTGGATCTCTGAAGATATTATTAATGCTCGTAAACCTTACTATGATCATAAGGTTTCACAACTTCCACCTAAATATACAAGCAAACGTATGCAGTAGGAAGTGGTTACTGAAAACATAAAGGTCTGGTTTAGTAAACGTGTGTCAGGCTGAGAAAAAAAAGAGAAAAGGAAAAAAATAAATACAAGACTAGTAAAGTGCTAAAAGACTGTTGTCACCAGCAATGTGTTTTAACAAGGTTATTTCAGTATTTGTTGGGCATGTTAGGAAAATAAATGGCTTTGGTCTGAATAAAATCCCTAAACCGAAATACTAATTATGAATTTGTTTGTTTGCTTGTTTGTTGCCAATATGTTAGACAACAAAACAAATCATTGATTGAATTAAAAATAATGCAAGTTAAAAAGACTGAGGTTATCTAGTCTTTCAGTCCATTGAGACATTTTACATAAAGTCTTAAAGGTACAGTAGCAGTTTGTGTATTGTGTAAACTGGTAGTGCAACAAAATGCCATATATGTTCCTCACCTTTGTCTAGATTAGTTCTTCATTATCCTTGTGCAGTCCCTATAAACTGTGAATGTTCCAGGAACTGTGAACAACAGAGATGTGACAGAAACGTTGCGGACTTCAGGAAACAAAACGAAAGGCTAAAGTGTCGAATGCAGCCTCTTTAAAATATAACCTCCATTTCCCGGCTTTGAGAGTTCATTGTAATTTCCCAAAAATCTACTACATTCTCCATATCCATTAATTATAAATGACTTGAGCTTGTTCTGTCAGACCAGGTGCTTGTTTTTTCTAGTGAGATCTGCTGTCACATCACCGTGTTAATCAATGATACCAAATCAGGGTTTCATTTTCTATCCACCAAAAATAACTTTCCAGGAAACAATGAGGCTCTGCTTCTCCCCACACTCTTACAAATAACTTCCACAAGCTAAAATGAAATCAGTTTTTGTTCTAAAAGGCATGATTCATCCATTGTTGAGAGTTACTCAAGGGCGTATGAAGTATATTTGAATAACAGTGATGATGAAATCATTGGATCGGTTTCCGCTCCTTCAAGACACCGAGACATCAGGACTCGTGTTGTGTAGAACAGCAGGGTGTTTCACTCTCAATACAGTTTGCCAGTGTTGAATTTCATTTCTCTGGCCATTGTGTCTTGCCTTATCAGCATTAATGGATCACATGACATACTCTGATATGCTTACATGGCATACAGATTATTTTGGGGGGGGGGAAACACATTTGCTAGTTAATGTTATTATTTTTTTTTCCCTCATCCTAGTTTCTTGAAGGAAGTGACCCGTTCTTAAATAAAAACATAGATTAGGATACGCTTACCGTTGCATCTGTCATGTGAAAATATTTTGTTGATTTCATCTTGCCCCTTGTGAATCTCAGAAACTGCCATAATCGTAATTCATGAGAAATGTAAACATTACAGCCCATGAAGCAGCAGTGATTTCATGGTTTGGAAGTATATCAGCATATCTTCTTATCAACCGTCCTTTAAACTTGTGTTAAATCAGATTTCTTCAACTACGTCAGACATCTGTACAAACAACTGTCATATCTTGATATGCAAGGCTTGAATATCAGCTTTCCATTCACAAATTTAATCATGAAGTCAATATTAAATTGCGTTCACCGCTCAACCCGATTCACTTCCATATGGAAGCTTGTTTCCGCCACGCGAATAAAACAATTTAAAAGATAATTGTGACTTTTTTTTTCTTGCAATTGCGAGTTTATATCTTGTAATTCTGAGTTTTTTTTTTCTCTCTCTCAGAATTGAGAGATATATGGTCCAATTCAAGGGGATAAAAAGATGACTTTTTTTCCTCAGAATGGCAAGTTATTAACTTTATAACACGCAATTGTGAAAAAGTCAGAATTGTGAGCGAAAGTCACAACCATTTTATTTTTTGAGCTTCCACACTTCTATAATTACTTTTTTCCATCAGAAAAAGAAAGAAAAAATCAGCCATCTAATACTGAATAAAAACACAAAATATCAGTTGACTTTTAAACCGTTTTTTATTTGAATAAAAACATAGACTTAATGAGCTGATTTCCAAGAAATTCCTAGGAAAAGTGAACTGAATTGGGAGGGTAGAACAAATGCCCATGCTCTTGCCAAATCCTCCAGTCTGGAATCTGCTATGCAAGGCACGCACTAAGAACTTCCACAGGTGTGTCCGTCTCACTGAGTTCCCATCAGCCTCCTGCTAATGCTGCAGATTTTTGACCACAAACATTTGACCATGTGTTGTCGAGTTTGCCATGAAAAAGACAGCACTTGTTTTGCAGAGATAACTTTTACTCGTGGGTGGTTAATGTTGATAGACGCTGATTAGATCTGCATTCTAGATTTTAAAGATGACATGTTTGTTGAAATTGAGTCGATGTTTGTCATGTGACAGTGAATCATGCAGTATTGTTGGAAGCAGCAGATATCAAGACTAAAATTTCTACACAAATCAATATAATTTCTGACAAGTTGCTCAAATAACAATTCTATGTTTAGTCTTATAAAACATGGAAGTTAAAAATTATGATGTTTTGCAGTTCATACAGCGAATCAGTTACATTTAGTACAAAGACACAACTTGCTGCTTAACTTTAGTAACCTTGTTGCACGTCTGCTGTTCGAACCACATTGGTTCAACTATATATCTGTCATTAATGACACACAGGTGGTGGAGTAATAACATCTGATTGATCAGTTTAAGATGATATTAATGTGGGGTTATTGTTCATCTGTGGACTACTTATCTATGGTTTGTTAGGCCACATTTACATTACATCTTTGAGACCCAATTCTGATTTTTGTTGTATATGACCCATGAACGTGAAAGCAGGAAAAAAGCACTTCGATGCCAATATTCTCAGATCGGTTTCAAGCCTCATTCACATGTGGAAATAAATCTAATATGCAATGGATGCGTGCATTCGCGTCTGCCATGCAAACGGACGGATCGTACGTCATTGAAAAAGTGGCGGTGGCGAATTAAGTCAACTCCAGTGAACACTAAACGCGATCACATGACTCTTTTCAATGGCACAATGGAGGACGAAGGCTCATGCTGAAGTTGTATGTCTTTTGAGCCTTTGGGGCAAAGAGACAGTGACTTTTAAAGATGATGCGGAAAACATTTAATTTGCGTCCGTTGCAAATTCTGCTGTTTTTACATATTGTTTTGGCATAAGCTTTTCCATGTCAGTATAGTGGCTTTTGCACCGGGAAGTTCTAGGAACTAGCCACCAGGGTCACGGTGGTTCCCCGGAACTAATGTTTCCCTTAGGAAAATCTTCCTGGTTGCATTCGCACCGCAAGTAGAAGTGACTGAAGTGACATACGCCGCACTTGTTCTTGTAACTTTTATTTTGACGGCGCGGCAGACCTTTATTTTGACAGTGCTGAGAATGGCAGAGGCTGAGCACACTGTTCACATTCTCAGTGTTTATTAGTTTATGATCCGTCTAACAGTCCAGTCTAATACGTTATTAGGGAGAGCTGTTATAGAAAGTAGACAGTAATGATTAGGTATTAGTGTATCTCGTGTGGTTGATGTCCAGTGTTTGCTAGCTGAGCAGAAATACATAATCACGCTTGGCTTGGTCCCCTTAAAGTTGCGTTGGATTTTCTACTCCACGTATAGGTAAAGAGGCCCATCTATCACTGTTTTACATGTTCGTAGAGTTAGTGTATAGAGTAAATAAATAGGCTGTAATCTGTGTTTACACAGCTTTTTTTTTTTTTTAAATGGCAGGTGTTGGTGTTTCGCATGCGTTCGGCCAATCAGCGTACGTCACTGGGAGTTCCTATAGTGCTGGGTTAGAACCGACTCTGAAGTAGGAGCTAAATTAGTTCCTCCAAAAGGAGTTCCTAGAACTAAATCCGTTCCTAGTTCCTGCGGTGCGAACACACCAAAAATGGATCCTTCCATCAATAGTTCTAGGAACTATGAAAAGGTTCCTCCGGTGCAAAAGCCCATTATGTCTACCTTGGCTTATTTCGACAAGTGTATAGTACAAATGCAGATGTTGGATATTGGTCACTTTTAAAAGAAGATTAGAGTCAACCAATTGGAATTGGGCATCAACTGCAGTGTAAATGTGGCCTTAGTACCGTAAAAATTACACATTGGTACCTAAATGGTACATATAATAACCTTTTGAAAGGGTACTGTTGTACCTTTTTGTGTTATTTTGTACAAGACGTTTAAAAAGTCTTCTTTTAACTTTAGCTGAGAATGCCATGCGCAAGATTCCCGAAAAGATGCAAGTCAAATTGCCAACATGTCTGTCTTGAACATGTTTAATAAACGACGGAAGATCAGAGTAGTGGAATGCAAAGACACATTCAGCATCAACTGCCCCTTGATGAGAGACTCTATATTTTGTGTGTGTTCAATTGGTGGTGGTGTTCTAAAGTTAACAGAACTCCATATCCTTTTACTAATACTGGTGTGGACTACTTTGGACCTATTGATGTGAAAAGAGGTCGCAGTATTGTAAAAAGATATGGAGTTCTGTTTACCTGCATGACTAGTCGAGCAGTACACCTTGAAGTAGCCTACTCTCTGGATACAAATTCCTGTATAAATTGCATTCGCCGTTTCATGTGTCGTCGTGGGCAAGTAGTGCATTTAAGATCTGATAATGGCACAAATTTTATTGGAGCAGAGAGAGAGCTTAGGGAAGCTTTGAAGACATTAGATCATGATGAAATTCAGCGTGCATTTTTATCAGAAGGAATAAAATGGACCTTTAATCCACCTGCTGGATCCCATCATGGAGGCGTGTGGGAAAGGCTCATTCGCCTTGTAAAGAAAGTTTTGTACTCCACTCTTCGACAACAATGTTTGGATGATGAGAGCTTTCACACTATTCTTTGTGAAGCTGAAGGCATTCTTAATGACCGACCAATCACAAAGCTTTCTGATGATCCAAACGACTTGGAAGCTCTCACGCCCAATCATATCCTACAGTTAAGATCAAAACCACTTCTTCCACCAGGACTTTTTCAAGAAAGTGACTTGTATATTAGACGTAGATGGCGACAAGTCCAATATTTGTCTGATCTTTTTTGGAAAAGGTGGATAAAGGAGTATCTTCCATTGCTTCAAGAACGTCAAAAATGGATGAAACCACGTAGAAACTTTGCTGTCGGCGATATAGTGGTCATCATGGATCCAACTGCTCCACGTGGTTCCTGGTCGTTAGGAAAAATCATCCAGACATATCCTGACAAAAAGGGATTTGTTCGATCTGTACAAATGAAGACAAAAACAGGATTACTGGATAGACCTGTTTCCAAAATCTGCTTGCTGCTTGAAGATATAAAGGACTAATCTTCAACGAAGAAATGCACATACACCTTTTTGGCTCCTTTGATAATTTAAGAGATAATTGTAGTTACACCAACAATTACGGGGCCGGTGTGTTGGAGCCAGTGTTAATGTATATGTATTTCGGGTTGTCACCAGGTGGGGGCAGTATGTGCACAGAGGGTTTTTAAACCGGTGTTTTACACGTAGAAGGAGAGGGGCTTGGTGGGGGAACGCATACAGTTTTTACCACACAAAGTTGGATGTTCACCGTCTAATGTATGTAAATGTTTGAGTAATAAAGTAACAGGAGAGTTATTGATTACAAGACTGTTGATGTGCGTAAATCGTGCGTTGTATAACCAAGCCGTCGGCAGCTATAGGAGCTGCCGTTACAGTTATTATTGACTTGTAGGTCACACTTTGGTTTAGTCCAGTTCTCGCTAAATCTTAACTATGACTTCTCAATAAACTCCTAATTACTGCTTATTAAAAGTTAAGTTTTGGTATTTGGTAGGATTAAGGAATGTGGAACATGGCCATCCAGAATAAGGTATTAATATGTGCTTTAATAAACAGCCAAAAGCCATTGATATGCATGCTAATTAGCAACTACTTAATAGTTAGAATTGGCCCCTAAACTAAAGTGTTGTAAACATGCTGAATAACCAGAAAAACAATAAATCGCTTGGCTTCTACTTTCCAATAGAATCAAGGCATTAAACCATTTTATCCTTTAGATATGGACAGTCCCTTGCCTTTGTCAAGGAAAGCCAAAAAAATACTTCCTAGACAATCCCAACATTCATGTGACTTGGCTAAGTAATTTCGCCTGAACACCCCAGTCGTTGTGCCTGATGGTGTTAATAAGCCTTTGCGGAAGTAATAAATCGAAATCCTGCTCTAAGATGAAGCAAGGCTTTGAGCAGCTGCCAATTTAAGCTGCTTATTCAGCTTGTCAGTGGAAGAGAGCTTTAATGGATGTTGAGGGGTGTCTTTACGACCCTGTTTTGTACCAATATCCTGTAGTTACGACATCCAGAATCTAGGCTGAAGTATCATAGCATTACCAAATAAGCAATACACCTCTGGGTGCTTTTTTTAAAACTGAAATGTTTATTTGTAAGCATGAGTCCATGAAGCATTTGGGAATGATTCGTTTTTGAGGTCCAACATAAAAGGCTTTGACTGAAACTGCTGTTTAGCATGACTTCAGTCTAAACTTGCTCAGTTTTACTCTGTTTTAATTCGTCCACACCCATGGTATTGGCTTTCTTTGTATGTCTGTGAAGCAATGGGATGAATACTTACCACAAACACACAGTTATCCATCAAACTAATTGCTATTACATGAAACGCACTTTAAGGATACAGTGCATCTAATTATTACATCTAGTTGTAAGCGGAAATGTGGTATCATATCACAATTATGCCACTTACAGAATCCCTCAAAAGGGCCGAATTAAATCAAAATGGTCTTGTGGTGGATTAATTTCCAATTTAACCAATGTCGAATTTCATCCTAAATTAGATAACATAAATATTACTCAGCAAAATCTAGTTAAATGTTTTTGAGAGAGCATGTCGTAAGTAGAATTGCTGTATGCTATAACAGCAGACTGACAGATTTGATATCGCATTTTACCACAGTATAGTAGGCAAGACCATTTTATTTTAAGTCAGGATCGAGTCTGAATCCACATGATCCCGACTCCTGAATCCAAGGACTAACAAGGACTCGGAGTCCTGAACTCGACCAAGAACATAACATTTCTGGGATTTTTCTCTCTTCCAAAACAAGCTGATTCTCTGTTTCAAATTAGTTTTCTGAGATGTTCGTGTAAAAGAAGCTCTCGATGCTGCTTCCATCCTCACAGCTGAACCCACAGTGCTTGTGACCGAAATCATCTTCATTTCAAGTATATATTTGTATTTAGAGATTCATTATTCTCAGAAGAACTATGAATCTAAAGTGGCGTCAAGTTTCCGAGTAAAACCAACTGGACGTTTGGGTGTGGGGACCAGTATTGAGGAAACTACGGTTTCGTCTTTGACGTACAAAAGTATCAGAATGTCTCACTTCAAACGCAGTGTTCGGTCCCCCTCGTTCACGTCTCTGGTGGGTTTGTTCAGAGAGAGCAAAACATCTGGCAAAGCCATGCTGGAAACAGCTTGCAGTTTATCTAACGGCTGAGAGTCTCCACATACCTTTCTAGTGATGTCAGCCATTCAAGAGCAGCTGCGTTTCACTAAAAGAACAGGAGTGCTTTTGCAAACGTATTTCTATCTTGCAAAATAAGAACTGTGGCAAAAATGGTCTTTTTCAGTGAACATTTTTTGTTTAAGTCATGTTAGGAATCATGAATCATGAATCATGTTAGATTCATAAGTAAAGGAAATGAAATGAGTAGTCTGGCTCCAATGCAATTTACTATAGGGATTTTTTTTTAAGCACTGTGATGTCTGCCTGTCCTTCTGCTAGTAATGGAATAGCCAGATATTCATTGGCTTATATTAATGAGATGTAAGCTCTATTCAAAACTTAGTCTACCGCCTATATAGGGAACTACCTTCTAAGACGCATCCCTGAAGGAAACCTTCAAATCCTGTCTTCACACAAATCACATCACAAATTGGTTTCAATTAAATTAGCTGTTAGCATGTTGCTAAGCTAATGCTATAATTCTGTAAAAAGTATAGAAATATATCACACAAATATTGTCTAAAATCGACAAGTTTTAATGGACTATTTCAGCATTTAATAAAATATATTTTTTAACAACATTTCTATCACATTGTCCTGTATAACAATAGCAGTATTATTCAAGTTAATTGTATTATTAAATAGAAATATTATATAATTATTTATATGAAATATTATTTTATATAAACATAAGTAAAATTCAAGTGTATTTTCCTCGTATAGGCTACTTTATGTATACTTATAAATAAGTTCTAAGTGTACAATTTTAGTTCTCGTTGGGACTAAATTGGCCCACTTTTTAGTTTATAAATGTACACCTTCAAGTGTACTTAACTCTTTCCCGACCAGCGTGGCTCCCAGAATATTTTGTTGTATTAATATCTGAAGATGCAATGTATCAAAATAAATAACAGAGCATCTGCTTAATTTTACATTTTTTTTCCAGCTTCTTTTTTATCAACAGTTGAATGTGTAAGTTTCATTAAAAAAGCAACATTTTTAGAAAAAAGCTGAGAAAATCGCATTTTTGTAAAATACTACGTCTGGATTGGATTCAGAACAATGATCAAAACATGGATCAAAAGAGGGAGTAGATCGCATTCATCAACACTCACAAAGCTTCACAGTCCTATAGCTCGTCCTGGGAAATTTCATTTGGTAACATTAGGCTTGATTTATATACTGTTTAATGTTGGTGATCTCGTTGGTATTGCTTGTTTCTGCTGCTTCTTCACATGTATTTTGATCAGAATCTTCAGTACTCGATCAGAAGATGTGCAATAGCGCCCCCTACTGTTTGCAAGCAATAAGGTACGAGAGGCTGTGATTTATCGTGAATAAAAGTATTATTCTTTCGCTCCTCCCCCATCAAGATTGGAAACGCCCCTGACCGCTGATTGGCTACAAGTGTTTCACTGCTCGGTCTGATCCACTTTCAAAAGCATTTCTCAGAAATCTCTTTTCTAGTTTGTTTTGGATGAACTAGAGTGGTGGACACAGAAATGTTGACGTTGGGTCCTTTCTCGAATTTTTGACTATTGTAGAATTGCCTCTGAGCGCTTCAGAGTGGCTGTCTATGGGCATGCACAAACATGTCCTTAAAACAACCCTTAACATTCATTTCAAAACTGTGCAACTCACCGAGTGGTTAGTGGTGTTCGTTGATGTTCCAAAACAAGTAGCGTAGCGAAATACAGTTTCTGTCGTGTTTTATTTGCCATTTTGTAAAATTGCATGATTTTTGTTGGAGGAATCATTGCAATAATTCGTGCAATAAAATACGACAGAAACTGTATTTCGCTACGCTACTGGTTTTTAATCATCAACGAACACCACTAACCACTCGGTGAGTTGCACAGTTTTGAAAACGAACGTTAAGGGTTGTTTTAAGCACATGTTTGTGCATGCCCATAGACAGCCACTCTGAAGCGCTCAGAGGCGATTCTAAAAGAGTCAAAAAGTCGAGACAGGACCCATCGTCAACATTTCTGTGTCCACCACTCTAGTTCATCCAAAACAAACTAGAAAATAGACTCAAAGTGCTAAATACTGGAAATATCCTTTAAAGTTATTGAGCTTGACTGTGCTACTTTTAAACCTGTTGTTTTGCAGTACAGATTTCCTCAAATGAATTGCATCCATTTCCTCTTGTTTTTCAGGTGCTTTTATTGTGTGCTGGACGCCTGGTTTGGTGCTTCTCCTGCTGGACGTGGTCTGTACCAATTGCAATATCCTGACCTATGAGAAATTCTTCCTCCTTTTAGCGGAATTCAACTCTGCCATGAACCCTATCATATACTCCTACCGGGACAAGGAGATGAGCATCACATTCAAACAGATCCTGTGCTGTCAACGCCAGGAGAACGTGAACGGGACTGTGGAGGGTTCAGACCGATCCGCGTCCTCCATCAATCACACGGTCCTGAGCGGGGCTCACCATAATGACCATTCAGTGGTCTGAGCTTTTACAGGGGCCAGGATCAACATAGTAGAAGCAAGCAGAGACTGTGAAAAAGGCATTTTCATCAGCAAAAGACTTTTCTGTCTTCATAATGTTTTGTCACTATATTGAACTATTTAAAGGCTAATCCAAAAGGATTTAAGTAGCCAGTTAACACAAATCATATTTGTTCCCGTAATGCCTTAAGTATGGTAAAAGGTTGGATGAGTATATTGGCTAGTTGTAATTTTTTGTTGTAAATCGAGGAGTTACACATTGTTTTTTTTTGTGTTGTACAGCAGGTGTTGAAGTGAAGGACATAGTGAAGTATCCAGTGAATCTGCACTAGAAAGAAAGAGTGCATGTAAGGGAACACTGGGAAATAATTTTGGTAAACTATGCGAAGTACTTGATTTTTTTTTTTTTTTTTTTTTTTTGCACTGCAGGTCCATCCCTATGATACCAAGCTGGCACCAAATATAATACCCAAAAATATGTCTTTCAGCCCACTGAATTATGTTAGGGGTCCAAGAGGGCTGAGAATGTAGATGAATGCTTGAAATTGAACATGAGGAGTATTAAATATTTATGTGAAGTTGGGTAAACTTATACCTCAGTAACTTGAAACGACTTAATATACGCAACTTGGCTTTATATCTTTCCTGACACAAAATGTCCTTATCTGTTGGTTATATCCCAGTAATTTCCAATAGGGATCAGAATCCGTGCCTTATTACTATATATATATATACATATATATATATAGTAATAAGCACGGATTCTGATACATATATATAACATATAGATACCTTTTTTATGAATTCTATTCAGTTTTCAAGGTATTCTGTTCACGTTTCTAAAACGCATAATACAAAATAATAGTTCAAACGAAATTATTTTTATGGATGTTCAATGGCCACTGAATTGACGATTCATTGAAGTGATGCAACGTACCTTGTGTCATGGCCAAAAAAAAAAAATTTCAACAATGGTTCAACATGACGGAAATTAAATTATCAAAAGGCGTCTTTACTTCATATACCTACGTATGTATATAATAAGTGTATATATTCAAATGTTAGTCAAAAAGGGAATGTTTATTGTTTAAAGTTAAAACATTTGAACCAAGGTATAGCTATTTTTAAATATTTTTGGTTCTAAACTTCTTCTTTAAAGTCTAATTTCATTATACAAATATACTTTCATTTTTTTTTTTTTTGGCCAAAGTGTTTTAGTATACATACAGTGGCCCGAAAAAGTATTTGGACATTTAAGATACATTTAATGATAAATATGACACTTTGTTAGCATCTTTGTTACACGTTACAAGTACTTACTGTAGTAACAACAGTACATTTATGCATACAATTGTTACAATTTTATTAATTAATGAACAACATGTACTTACTATAGGGTTTATGGTTAAGATTATGATTTGGTTTTGGATTAGTTGAATACAATTATGTATAATTTACTGTTGTTACTACAGTAAGGATAAGTGACGTGTAACAAAGATGCTGTAAAATAGTGTCACCCAAAAAGTATCAGAAACAAAAATGATGCAATGAAACTAATTGATTGTAAATGAGACTGGTAAGTGTCCAAAACTTGTTGGGGTCACTGTAGGGAAGTTCATAATCTAATTCTAACATCTGTGAAGTTAACAGTTTTATATGTTGTATTGTTTATAAGAGGGAACGCTATTTGTGAAATAACCTCCAGTTTAAAACTGTAAAAAGTGTTGTAGAAAAAGGATTTTCCTTTTGTACCCTATAACATTTTGAACTTAATGACAGTATTGCTTTAATGTTTATTCATGTTTAAAATGGCATCGTGTGTAATGAGAATGAACTTTCCACTTTAATATGGATGAAATTTGAAGATTTGCACTCTGTAGATGATTGAGGATTTTGGGCTGAGATAATGTAATTTTAAAACATATCAGTATTACCAATTGTCATACATAAAAAAAAAAATACTAACATTTGTTATTATAAATTTTACACTGAATATATGCATTGATCAAGTGTGACCATTTGAGTTTCTTGAGAACTTTTCATGTTATTTGTCTTTCCAGGAAAACAACCTATAAAACCTCTTTATTTTTTGTTAACCAAGTAGCAAATGTTTCAGCATTGCAAGTCTTACTCTGTTGCGCAAGCAAGTTTGAAGCAGTACAGCGCTCCGAATAACGTCCATCCAGAAGAGACAAGCTGTGCTTGACGGGTCATGGGCCACAGGTTCATTCTAGGTTGAAAAACGACACTATGTTTCCTGTTCATTCCAGCAAATGTGACCATATTCCAAAAAAAGATGCTTGGCTTTACTTGTTCTCTTAATGAAGTCTGAACTCTGAAATCCTGTATGATAACATTCACTTAACAATGTCATTCAATTAGTGAACCTTCTTAAAATAAATCTGTATATGAGTCAAATCCTCATCTGTTGTGCGTCATTTACACATACCAAGTTTCTCATTTCAAATTACAATGTTCACTGCTTTGCATTTAAATGATGAACTTACTTGAATATCAACACAGGCTCATTTGAAAAAAGGTATCAGTGGCAACATTTCTGGAAAAATGGCATTTTGTTCTTTTGCAGAGGAAAAATGTGTCAGTTACCCCATATGTCTTGGCTTACAGCTGACAGATATTTTCCAGAATTACAACAAAATGGAGTTTTCCACCTTTTCCTGCAAAATTGTAGGAAATCCTTGTTCAGGCTGAAGAGTGATGGGGATATTACTGTGCTGATGTCACTAATCTACAATATCTATTATAAAACAAACCCTCACTGGCCTCATTTTTGGACGCTATACGGAACATGCCTTATATCTTTAAAAACAATGACTGGTATGTGAAACATAAAGCCAAAGAGATTCCACAGGACAATTGCAGTTTTTGCTTGGAGATAGCCAAGTCTATAAACCAAAGCAGCTGGGGTCAGAATTCCTCTGTATTTGCGTTACTCTACTCATGTGAGATACTAGACAAGGAGTTTTTCAAACGGCTATGAAGGAGAACAGTGTTCCTGTCACGTACAGGCCTTTTGGACACCAATGGCCTGTTAAATAAACGGCTTAGTTTTAAGGTAGTCATCTAATTTATTTCTACAAGGTGGTCATAACTTTTTGTCAGTTACTTAGATTGGTCTAATTCAAATCCAAAAAGTAAGATTAGCCCTAACTGGTCAGTTCTTAAGACACAGCTGCTATGTTGGGATCAAAAAGGTCACTAGTTAATATATTTGGCAACACTTTAAAATAACTGCACGTTATTCTATTTTACATTATTTTCTGATTCACCCTTGTGAAAAAGAAGTGTGGTTAGTGTGCACTTGTAGTTTACTTCAAATCTTAAAATTTATTTAAAAAAAACTGATAAAGTATTTATTTGTTGCATTTAAAGTTAATATATTTTAAATGGATAACACTTTATTTTGCAGTCACCTTGTTTCAAATCGCATGTACTTAATATAAAAATAAGTAAATTATGCATAATTACAAGCAACTAACCCTAAACCAAACCTTATAGAAGTACATTTGAAGTGTAACCTTTTAATGTTCTAAACTTCAACTATTGTTGGTTTAACTTAAAATTTACGTTTTTAAGTACATTGGAATTAAAATATTTTGTTAATACCTTAACGAATAGAAACTCAAAATATTATGTTATCTGAACCACATTAATTATCTAAGTGTATTATACAAGTTGTGATAAGTCATTAAAATACTTTTTACAGTGTCAAAATGTGTAACTACAAATATATTTAAATATCATGACATACAAGTTTCAATAGAAATGACAGTAAAGTATGTTTTAAATGCCATAAATGCTTCTCAGTATGTGTGTATTATATAATATATACATAACTGTAACTTTAACCATATTTGAAAGATGATTGAAGTAATTATGACATTACACATAAATGTGTTTAAGTACTTAAGGCAAAAATACCTCTAAAGTCCATTTGTACATTTCAGTTCACACATAAATCTATATTCTGTTTAAAGTATATTATTTCCTCTACTCTTTTTAAAAGTATGCTATTGTACTTCTTTTTCACAAGGGTAATACATAATTTTTCATTGTATTGTATTATCTGAATTAACATGTTTGAGAGCAGACTCTTTATAATATTAAAAACACTATAGTCCTGCAGGAAATATGAATGAGGCAAGCACTGTAGCTGGTCAATTCAGTTCCAAGAATAACATTTAATTTACCAAAAGGTACATTTTAAACTTGTACAAGAGCGCATAGATGCATAATGTGGTATCCATTAAGTAATAAGCTTTTACTACAAAATGCAAATATATAAATACTACTGTTCAGAAGTTTAGGAGACCACGGCTATACTAAGCTGTGCGCAAATAAAGTCCAAAATAAACTAGCCAAAATGGGAACAGTCAACATACTGTCCACTTTCCAGGTTTATAATACTCCCCCCTCTCAGTCAAAGACCCTGTCTCAGACCCTGAGAAACACCAAACACTGGCTTGCGATGGTTTAGACAGAAATTGAAGGATAAAAGGAATTACGCTTTAGCAATAGAAGAAAAAAAATGTCATCAGTATCTCAGTTGCTATTCCAGACACCAGTGAGGTTAGATGGCGATCAAACAGAGACTTGTAGGTCACTGAAGTTTCCTGTGTTCTCTTGAGAAAATGACCCTAGCAATCTCATGTGTTTCCACTTGAATTTAGATCTCAATACAATATGAACCAAATGATCTGACCTATCTTATCTATACATTCATTCTACAGCTCATTCAACAAATAAAGGATAATTCCGGTATTTAGCACTTTGAGTCTTTTTTTGCATGAACTAGAGTGGTGGACACAGAAATTTTGACGATGGGTCCTGTCTCGACTTTTTGACTCTTTTAGAATCGCCTCAGAGCGCTTTAGAGTGGCTGTCTATGGGCATGCACAAACATGTCCTTAAAACAACCCTTAACGTTCGTTTTCAAAACTGTGCAGCTCACCGAGTGGTTAGTGGTGTTTGTTGATGTTCCAAAACAAGTAGCGTAGCGAAATACAGTTTCTGTCGTGTTTTATTTGGCATTTTGTAAAATCGCATTGATATCTGTTGGAGGACTCATTGCTCGTTGATATTACTTCGCTACCGGAAACGGAAAGGGGTCTGTTTACATTTGGTTGTAGTCTTTTTGCTCGGTTCTCCGTGTCTCAGAAGGCTAGCGGGAGCAGAGCAACTGCGGCAAAGTGGTTGTCGCCATCAAGTGGTCGGGAGTGTGCTAACGCTTCAGAGTCGAATATCGAGCGGAAGTTTATACGCGGTTGTGAGGTATCTGAAAAAATAGTTCCACTATAGCAAATAACAAGAATTTAAATCATACATTGCGCCGATATATTTGTTTTTAATCATCAACGAACACCACTAACCACTCGGTGAGTTGCACAGTTTTGAAAACGAACGTTAAGGGTTGTTTTAAGGACATGTTGTGCATGCCCATAGACAGCCACTCGGAAGCACTCAGAGGCGATCCTAAAAGAGTCAAAAAGTCGAGACAGGACCCATCGTCAACATTTCTGTGTCCACCACTCTAGATCATCCAAAACAAACTAGAAAATAGACTCAAATGCTAAATACCGGAATTATCCTTTATTTTTTTTCTAAGGGGTTTTATGAGGAACATCTGAGATTTTGATTCCGAGAATAACGACATTTGTTTGGTTTCTCCCTGATGAAATCTTTATTGCTATCCAATTTCAATATGACTTTTTTTATTATAGTGGGAAAAAAACAGCATTTCTTCTTCTTCTTCTTCTTTTCTCTTTTGGACTGATCTGTAATAATCAGAAATTTGGTGCTTTTCACCGTTACATCACAAGGGTCAGAGAGAGTGTATGGTTTGAATAAAAATCACTGAGGTCCAAATTCACCCGCTCAGTTTTGTTGTGGCCTCTCCGTCTTCTAAACGTTCTCGCTCATGAATCCATTCGTCACTTGTTTTTCCCTGGCCTACTTCTCGGACGTCTGTGGTTTTGCCTCGCTTACTCCTGGAATTTTCAGGGCCATTAAAAATACTAATGGCAAAGACAATGTATTTCTAGGATTATCAGATATGAACTGACATTCTTAGATTATAAATTAAATGCCTGAATAGAGAAACTGTCCCACACACGTTGAAAGTAAATCCTTCACCATCCCTCTTCATTAAATGCCAGCGTGATTTAATACTGTCTCAGTAAGTTCCTGTTTTGAATGCTTAGAGCAAAAACTGGCTCAAATGCAGAGAAAGGTAGTGTCATAAATCATACTCCATGAGGTCATTTTAGTTCATGTGATGTAACACTGCCCCCTGCCTGCTCAATTGAAAAACAAGTGTCCAATAGACTAGTGATTTCTTAACAGTTACATATACCACAAGTGATGCTATTGGAATTGAAAGGTTTCAAGACAACACAATGACAATTTTAATAAATAGTTTTATTTCAAGCAGATTCATATCCAACATCTTTTCATATAGCTAATATAACCACTTTATTAACAGAGTTGGTTAAATGATGTAATAATAATATAATAACATGATAATAACACAAAACATCATGCTAAGCGTGTATAATAACAAATTCTCAAAGCATATTTTTCTGAATTTTTGTCAAAACATCTGTCAAAGGTTTGAAAATGCTGAACTGAACTGAAAATTAATTGGTGAATTCTACCAGACACACAGTTAAGTGTCCAACATACATGGACAATTTCATGATATATTAACAGTTTGGTCACTACATATTAAACATACTCCCACTTGTGTTATTTCATAGTTATTGCTTTTTAATTTTATAAAATGTGAAAACTGATCATAAAGAATTTTGGCGTATTACTAGATTTTAAGATGATTTCTTTGTCTCTATTCATGACAATAAACAGTTAATTCATACCAATTTAATCTTAGAGGATTATGAGGTATGATATGATATATGATATGATGCAAAACTGTTACATACACTTCCCTACAATATTGCCTAATACATTGTTTCTCACTCACTTCTACTTACATAAAATATAATTGAGAACAAACAAATAACCATCTAAACTTGGAATATCAATTAGTGAAAAAGTAAATTAAACTATTCAGTTACAACAAAAATAATAAAGTGATGATGTGCCACTTTGGAATAAGCTATTCTACTTAAATGTTTTAAACTTAAATTAAACAGTAAAACATTATTCAGTTTACAGCACTATAGCATGTTCTTGATGGAACTTCTTTTACGAATGTTACAAAACCATAACCAGATGCACATTACTCTTCACAACTTAACTCAAAGTAGATCCAAAGCAAAAAAAAAAAAAAAGGCATTCATACTGTATGTCTCTGCTTGCAGAGATTTCAGTCTAGGTTATTGCAGTGACTGCACTACATCCGCCTTATTATTAGACGTGGACCTTCTTTACTGGAGATCCTGTTTTAGAAACCACCTCAAATCTTGACTATCTCTCATCTGATGCCTTCGTACATCTGCGTCATTGAAAGACAACAATTGAGAATGCACAAGCATTCATCTTCAAAAACTTTGAGGGTATGCAAGATTTTCCATTAATTGTAGGCTTCTTTCCTCAATGCTCCTCTGGGTTTTTTGAGTATTTGTTAGCACTTTAAGGTTTGTTAGGTCTCCTCTGGGTTGTCTGGAGCTCTTGTGGATACTTTAAAGTGTTTGTATCCTTCCCCTCTGGGCTCTTTAAGATTCTAATGAGTTCCTGAATAGTTGCAGCTTTTTGATTCTTTAAACTGCATTTTTTAAAAATCCTCAAGATTTGAGCATCTGGTCATGCATTCTTTCCAGGATGCGGTGAATGCTTGGAAAACTAGGCCGGTCAGTGGGATGACTGCTCCAACACAAACGCATGAGGTTATACAGCTCCTGTGGGCAGTTTTCTGGACTGGCAAGAACATTTCCATCCCTTACATAGTAGATGACCTCCTCATGGGCCATGCCGTAGTAAGGCTGCATGCCATATGAGAAGATTTCCCATAATACCACACCATAAGCCCACACATCTGATTCACTGGTGTAGCGGTTGTAGAAGATAGATTCGGGTGGCATCCAGCGAATTGGGATGGCATCATTTTCACCGGCTTTGTAGTAATCAGCTGCATAAATGTTGCGTGAGAGACCAAAATCTGCAATTTTCACAACCAAGTTTTCTGCTACCAAGCAATTGCGGGTAGCTAGGTCACGGTGCACAAACTTGCGCTCTGACAAGTACGCCATTCCTCCCGCCACCTGCTTGGAAATGGAGAGCTGCTCCAGGCAGCTGAGGGGTGGGTAACGCTCAGGTTCTGACACAAGACTGCTGCATGTCAAGGTATCCCGACTTAGACTGGGCTGCTGGGTTGAAGAGCGCCGTCTCAGAAATTCATTCAAGTCCCCATAGGCCATGTATTCAAACATGAGACACATGGGCTTCCCCACGGCACAGACTCCTACATGGCAGATACACAAATGAGAGTTTAGTTACACCTCCAACTGTTGATACCTAACCAAAAATAAACTTCTGTTATTCTAACACTGGTTCGTGGCATTGAATCTGGTTCCGGAATGCCACAGAGGGGATTGATCCAGGGTTATACACTGGGTTAACTCTGAAATGGATGAGTCAAGCTATTTTAAGGCTTTTCCGATTGCGGTACCCTTGGGGAATGGGCATACGTGTAATGGGAAGCAGATGTGGTTAATTTTAGGAGTGTCCACAAACAGATGTATTTTAAAAGTGCAAGCTTTTGAAGGTATACATTTGTAATACATTACCCAAGAGACGGACAATGTTGGGGTGATCAAACTCAGCCATGAGTGCAGCTTCTCTTTGAAAGTCATTCTGCATATCGGTTGAAGCTTCCTCTTTCAACATCTTCACTGCCACCATGGTGAATGGCTCCATCGGTGAAAGACAAGGGGCTCTAAAGGCGGCAGGCACATTGGGAACTAGTAGTTACATTTTGCTTGCATCAAATTGAAGTAATTTTAGTTCAAATTTGCTGATCCAACTGACGGATTTGTAACAATATGAATCTGGAACATAAATCATTTGATGGGTTTTTAGGCAGCATTGCCCAGCGTTTGAAGTAATGTCCTAGGCAGAGCATTACAACTGTAAAATTACTGTACAGTTCATAGTGACATGGTAACCCATACTTGGAATTTTTCCTCTCCATTTTACCCATCCAACTTAGTGCACACACATTAGGAGTAGTGAGCAGTGAACCCACACACACACACACACGTTGCAAACAACTGACAAACACACCCGGAGCAGTGGGCAGCCATTCACTGTGCCGCACGGGGAGCGATTAGGGGTTAGGCGCCTTGCTCAAGGCACCTCAGTCATTTCCTGCCGGATTTGAGAATTGAACCCACAACCTACGGGTTAACAGTCTGACTCGCTAACCATTAGGACACAACTGCCCCTGTACAGCCAAAGCAATGTGTTTCTTTACACGCATTCACAAGCCTGCAGAACTGGGCAGTGAGTGTTTACAATCTTTACTGTAATGATAAACACTTGACTTTGGGCAGTAGTAGTAGGTAAACTTCACTGATCTTCACTGACCTTCAAACCAAATTCCTCCCTACATATTGTCACAAATTGTCAAGCAGGTCATAACACCTTTTGAAATAGTTTAAATGGTGATGCCAACTTGTGGAAACAGAACCACAATGGCAGAAACTCAAGAACCAACTTAGAATTCCATTAAGATTACACTTCCTGTGCAGAAGACTCCTGTGTGTTCCTGGAGAAGTAAACACTTTTCTAATGGGTGTCTATAAATAACCTCCCAGCAGGGCTTGCTCACACGATAGTGTCTACAGGGAAGTTTCATATTGAAACACATCACATGTTTAGTGTGACCTATTCAGTATCTTATTTTCAAGAGAAAGCCATATGGTGTATACATTTTACCCACTGCTGTAATTCCCAGGGTCTCTATATACCTCAAATCAGGATTACATTGCAGTTTGGTCTGTATACGTCAGACCTTTGCATGCTGATTTACAGTTGGTTCATTGTTTTCCTAAATCTAACTGGTGAGTCACTAAAGTGTTTCTAAGAATTCAGTCTCTAAAAAAATCTGGATTCATTTAACCATTCACAGAATGTAAAAGTTAGTTTTGACAAAACCATGCAAAAGAAAACATGATCAGTATAATCACTGACAGTGCCAAATCAGGACAGACATTAGCACCACTGGTGTTACATTTGCATGTAACATTTGGTAGCTCTCACCTTGCCTGAAACACCCTACCGAAAGCCCCCTCTCCAATGTCACGGACATATTCAATGTTGTTGCGTGGATATTCGAGACTGAGGAGCTTGGAGTTGAGAAGGAGAGGCAGCCGTTGGTACATGGGGTTGGGGTGAAGTCTGTCCAGCAAGAGCTCTGAGGGTAGGGTGGTCAGAGTAGGTGTATCCAGCACCCTACTGAATACAGAAGCACAACTTTTTGTTGTTTTGATATGTTTACTAATAGTTTAGTTCATGCAACTTCCAAAGCAGCGTCAACAGCACTTTTGGTGAGAGTTTCCGGTTGTAGGGGTGCACTACTCTTATGGAGGCTTCTGAGGACCTTTAGCTGACCAAGGTGTCCAGGATTACTTGACAATTACAGGAAGGTGTGTTGGAGCAGAATTGGAGGTAAAATCTATATATGACAGTGTTGCCAATCTTACCTCTGGAGGGATACATTCCTGCAGATTTCAGTTTCAGCCCTGCTCCAATACACCTGCCTGTTATTTTCAATTAATGGCTGCCTGTTACTTCAGATGGTTTGATTAGGTTGATTGATTAGGAGCTAAACTGTGCAGGATGATGGCCCACGTGTGGTAGGCCTACGGTAACCTATCTTCTACAGCAGGGATGCCCAATCCTGCTCCAGCAAAGCTTAGCTTCAACCTCAATTAAACACACCTGAACCAGCTAAGCAATATCATACTAGACATACTACAAACTTGCAGGCAGGTGTGTCGAGGCAAGTTGGAGCTAAACTCTGCAGGACAGTGGACCTCCTGGAGCAGATTTGGACACCCCTATTTTAGAATTACCATAGATCAGGGGTATCCAAACTCGGTCCTGGAGGGCCACTGTCCAGCTAAACTCTGCCGGACAATGGTCCTCCGGAGCATGATTGGACAGCCCTGCCTCAGATTATGGGTGTTCTCAACTGGAAGGCTTTATACTACAAAGGCTGCAAATCTCGTTTGCCCTGTCATCAAACGTTGCTGAAGGCCATCTCAATTTGAAGGATCCTTGGAAGGCAGCCTTCGTTTCGCGTCCTATACGGCCTGTTTTGAAGGACGGAACGGATGTATCCTCTGGGGCTTTAAATCACCCACAATCCTTTGCATATTCAAATTCACGAAAATAAACTGATGGAAAATGAGTCGGTACTGAGCTAGTCTGAGTTTACTATGAAATGTAAGACAAAAATTACAAAAAAGATGTTATCTTTTGTTTTGCAGTAAATTAATAATTTAACTCTTAATAATGTAAGCCACTGGGATACCACATACTGTTGTCATGCACTGTACTGTAATAGAAAGCCAGTTAATATAAAGATTTGTAATTAAATTGTGATTAAAAAAACCAAATTAAATTTAAATAGTATTTCCGTGCGATGACTGTGAGATGTAAACGTTTCTGACGTAGCCATTCTGCACTTCCTATAGCGTCTCATTCTAGCGTTTAATGCTGAGGAGGACACTAGCCTACAAGCCTCCGAAGGACTAGACTAGGAAGGACGCAGCCTCAGGATGCAGCTTTCTATTCGAGAAGCACACTATATGTCTTGCTAGAGTTAGATTTATGGTCGGGATTATGATAGTTTAATAGGAAATGTTGTTTCATGACTAAAAATAGATGTAGATACAATAGACCCCCTACTTGGTACATCTACATCGGTCCTAATAAATCAACCTTTCTGGGGTTTGAGCCTTCAACCTTTTACCAGCGCAGTTAATTGTATGAATTCTATGATTGACTATACGACTTAAATGAGATTAATCAATCCATTATTCACCTTTTCCTCTTTTTCCACATTTTCTTTCTTCTGTGGCACATGAGGATGAGTATGGTAAAGAAGGCCGCCCCAGCAAAGCCAGCAATGACAAAGATGATAACGCTCATTGAGTAGGCCGTGGACACAGGAGGGGGTGGGTAGAACTTGACTCGTTTTGGAATCGAGGTCGCAGTATTCACACTGACAACTAAAGAAAAGAACAACAATGGTGATGCAGATGATTTGGAACAGCTTTTGTTTTATATTGACTTATGTCAGAGTAAACTGTCAATCTAGGATTAGCTCCTCCGGTCAACAATGCATTTTATTAACTGCTTAGGTATGCATTTATATACCTTCTCCACATTTGGGCACCAGACAGTACTCCCAGCGTACATTGGGGTTTGTGGTGTAGCACCATGGCCTGTCACTCTCTCCACCTGGGTTACGACAGTAGTTTTCTGCATTTCGCAACTCAGGAATAACATCTACAGAGAGTCTATGTTGATGGGGATCCTGAATGGGATAAAAAGAGAGCGGTCAACAAACAAACTCAAACCTGTGGTCACTCACATATCATCTGCGGCTAAATTCAATATCCCCATTATCCCTGATATTTCCAGCATTCCCAGGTTAAAAAAGCACTGCATCCATTAAACCTTTCCACATTGTTTTGAAAAGAGACAAAATCTTCTCCATTCAAAACTTAATTTCAAAGGAAACCTCTGGATTTGTGTATTTTGACCCTCCATTGTTTTTGCTGTTAAAACAGTGTTTCCTGTGTACATATCGTTTGAAGGTCACTGAAGCATTGAAGGAGCGCATGCCAACATGCAGCATTCGGATTGTTTGGGGTTAGGGTATTGTTTGAGGATAGTGATGAAAAAATAAGTTAGTATATTTGATTACAGCTACAGAAGTAAACATTAGCATGTTATAATACATTTTAGTTTATTCATATGTGCATTTTTAACCCTTAGTCCAATATTCTAAATCAGCCATGTCTCTTTACAAGCATCTCAACATATGCAAACATGTTTTCTTTGTCAAATGACTGCATTAAGTACTGTCAAAGATTGGAAAGGCTGCATTAACTAAAATGGTAGTCTAAAGCTATGCATAAGTAGCTACTTGGCTAACTACTAGCTAACATTATTTTCCCAACACACTAAGTGACGCCAGCCTTTGGTGAATAGGAGGTAGTACTAGTTATTGCAATTTGATTAAAGATTACTTTAGAGTAACATGCATTGAATAATCTCACAAAATATGAGCAGGAACATTTCTGAGAAATGTAAATAGAGGCCATTTTGATTGTATGCTGACTTTAATAGAAACATTTACCTGCTGGCTCCATCGCTGACAGGGAATGGCAGATGCTGTGACATTGTGGGTTCCTTGGTAAAATCTTCCTTTGTCATTGTAACATGTTGCTATAGATATATAGATTACAAACGGTCAAGTATATTGAAATGTGTGTTTTGATTAATAAATATTGCTGTTTGACAGAAACATACAAAAAACTGTAGTGGAGTCTAAAGGTCTGAGGCTCCCTGTGAGCAAACATTTGTATTTTCTTCATTTAAAATAATTTAACTAATAATACTATTGATTTTACATTAATTTCAGTGGTTTTTTAACAGAGGAATTCACATACAAGTGTAAATGAAAATACATTTCAGATATCTTTATGGACTCTCATACTTATAGACCCCACTATATGTGAACAGAATATAAAGTCAAACTCATACTTACATGTAACTTGATCTTTATTGATATCTGAATAAAACACACAAAAAAATGTGTTTTCCATTAAAATTCATTTTAATCATCAACCAGTTATGTTATCATGCCGGTTTCTAAAAGATGTACACAACATAATACCCACTTTCCTACAATCTTTCATTACCATTTCATTGCCATTTCCCACTGAATTTTGCCGCTTCACAAGTTAGACAGCCGCTTGCAAACATGGCATGGAAACTTTTCGATGGGAACATTTACTCAGCTGTCCAACATCCCCTACTGATCCTTCCTCACATGCTTTGGCTATAAAACACACTAATCTTGTCCATCTACAGGTTCGCTGTCATCACATTCCTCACAAGTCATTTCACATAAACAAACAAAAAAAAAATCCTACAGCATTGTCCTGCCAAGAACCATACGTGGCGTTTTTCCACTAACACCCATTGTTTTCATGGGACGGATGCTTTATGGACATCACTGACAATCAGCCTCAAAATATCTCAGGGTTTTCATAACTAAACAGAGATCAAGCCGAATGGCACCCCACAGGAAGGTGTACAGTTATATAATAGCGTGTCACTCTTACCAACGTAAGGAACTGCAGTACATGAGGATGGGTCTGTATGTTGGCTGGGTAGAGAGGTGCATTCTGGGAGAGTGATGCTGTGTGTGAACCCTCGATGAGATCTTTCCTCAGCAGAACGCCACTCTTTATAACAGTACAGCTCTTTTACTGCGAGACAGTGCTCCCTGTGAAACAACACCACAGTTTCTGTTTTTTACGTATACTGAATATATACAGTATATATAGCATGGGTGGTGCTGTGGTAAAAACTTAAGGCTAGTATTTTAAAAAAGTTACTGGTTTCTGGGCCAACCACCATTGTTCCCTTAAGCATGATTTTTAACCTCAGGTTGCTCCACTACTGTTAGTTATTTTGGATAAAGGCATCTTCCAAATGACTAGTGATATGAATCATTTTCTGCATGTGGTGCCTTTTCTGTCCATGAGGAAAATCATGTAATTTGAAAATATAGACTGAATTTGATTATAATATTATATATATTATTTGATTTTTATTCAGTTTTTCACAATATAATGCAAATATATATGGAAGCCTGTATTTGTGAGATAATTTTAAAATCTGAAATTAAGTCACAGTGACAAGTTAAGTCAAAATTACTAAAACTAAATTATATATTTTTTTAATTTCTCACCGGAAACTGCTTTTTGACCGTTAAAGGGTTAGTTCACCCAAGAATAAAAACGATCCCATTATTTACTCACCCTCAAGCCATCCTAGTGTTTTATGACTTGCTTCTTTCAGCCAAACACAATCAGAGTTATATTAAAAAAACATACCCTGGCTCTTCCAAGCTTTATAATGGGAGTGAATAGTAACTGAGATTTTGAAGCCCAAAAAAGCGCATCCATCCATCCATCCATCCATCCATCCATCCATCCATCCATCCATCCATCCATCCATCCATCCATCCATCCATCAATCATAAAAGTAATCCACATGACTCCAGGGGGTTAATAAAGCCCTTATGAAGCAAATCAATGCGTTTTTGTAAGAAAAAATATCCATATTCATAACTTAAAATATAGACTATAAACTATAATCACTAGCTTACGGTAATGGCCGTCCGTGAGTCTAGTTCCGGTGGAAGAGTGACCTCTGACCCGACACATGATACAGGATGTAGGAGTAGCGTAAGCTTAGGTGAGATTTGACGCATCTCACGGTTCAAACTAATAGAGCAACAAACTCAAGCTCCTCAGGAATTTCTCTTTAAAATTCTAGTTTTAGACTTCTAATTCATGACCGGTGTTTTGTTTTCCTCTGCGCTTCCGCTTCCGTCAATACGTCAGATGTCACTTTTTCACTGGAACTAGATTTGCGTACGGCCGTTACCAAAAACTCAAACACATGTTATCAAAAACATTACAAAAACGCATGGCTTTGCTTCAGAATGTCTTTATTAACCCACTGAAGTCGTATGGATTACTTTTATGATGGATGGATGCACTTTTGTGGGCTTCAAAATCTCCTATTATTACTATTCACTCCCATTCTAAAGCTTGGAAGAGCTCTGATGAAAAAAAAAAGGAAAAAAAATAAAGTCATGGCTTGAGGGTGAGTAAATTAGGAGGATAATTTTAATTTTTGGGTAAACTAAACCTTTATTATGTTTCGACAAACATATGGTAATTAAAACTGCAAGCAGCGATGCAAAATTTGGTGGCTTTTCGAGCATGTTGCGGCCTCGAAAATGGGGCTTACTTTGCAGAAAAAAAAAAAAATAATAATAATAATCCTAACAGTTTCAAGAGGGTCCTCCCACGGGTGCTCGGGCCCTAATTATGAAATAAACTATACATACTGGTAAATAAAATGTCCAGGTCTTTAGTGACCCTGATCTATATCTAACACGGAAGGATCACTAACTGCCGTAATAATATAAAACTCTCCTAGCCTAGAAATCTAGACGCACCCTAGCGGCAGCAAAAAGTATTTTGCTGCAAAGTGTGGTCTAGCAACTCTCCGTTGGCTTTCGAGCTGGAAAAACCAAACTCTGGTCAGGCCAATCACATCGTGTATAGAGTTGGTGGGCGGGCTTAACATAATGACGGCAGAGTTGTGATGGTTCCGCCGCGTGATTTCCATAGGTGATTTCCCTCTGCTTGAAAACAAAGAAGATGCTGCTGGCGAACAGTGGTCTTTCGAATCGGCATTTGGCCATGACTCTGGATGATTTGGAGTTAAGAGAACGTCACAGTCATTCTTAAAAAAGGAAGATGTGTTCGGAGTTTTGACGACCGGATACGGCAAAAGTTTAATATATCAACTAGGCTAACTCCGCTGGTGGACAAACGCATGGGACTCACTCAACCACAGCCGTTCGTTGCTATTGCATGCAGAGGGAATTTGAAAGACAACCGTTTATCCCGCCCCTCGGATTGAGGCATGTCAATTGGGAGTTCCCAGACCTAACATCTTGATGTAGGTCTGGCTTGCCAGGCTAAAACTCTCCTGATATTTAATAACAATTACAAAATAATAAATTAAAGCATATTTGGTTTCCTTTTAGAACTTGGAAGGGTTCAATAAGCAGATGCTTTTTACCGGCATCGCTGTCATCGTCAGTACTCATTTCCCAGTACATTCAGCATCTGGCCCATATTCATGATCTCAACCAAAACGGCAATTTTTAACATCTTCAAAATCAATATTTTGTTTGACTGCGTTCAGTACTTGCTCTGCTAGTTCGGAAATCTGATCCAAGCTACTTTTTGTTCAACAATTGGTGAAAAACCACCACATACAAAGAATGACTCTTTTTGTTTACTGCCCTAAAGGATAGAGTAGAAACAAAAAAAGTATATTCTACATGGTATATTACCATGTACCCCACATGCACAACAGAACCGATAATGTCCATTACCTGCAGATAGGTTTAGGTGCTGGTCCTATTCCCGAGGGATTGCAGTCCTGGAAGGTGGCGTGGCAGAGCAGGGATCTGGCAGCGGGCCTGCAGAACGAGCTGACCCCGTCCAGCTCCCCCCACACGCTCTGAGCCAGGTACTCCTGCGCATCCTCTGGGTTCGGGAGAGAGTAGTTGAAGAACACCAGAGCGTTGTGGCGGAGCACGTTCCGGCACACGTCGCCCCTGTATGTGCTGCAATAGCCAGCGTTGCCTTTGTACAGTCTAAATAAGAGGAGACATCACAATGCATTATTAAAGACCACACAATAATGATACAACACATTGCTACAGTGTTCTGTGGGATTTTTATAAGGTTGCTGTGGTTGTAAAGGCTTTTTAAAGGATGGTTGCTGTTCTTTATGCATGTTCTGGGTGATTGATTAATGATTCAAGTAAACCCTTGTGAAAAAGAAGTGCACTTAATTGAATTGAATGTGCTCTTGTAGCACAAAAAAAAAAAAAAAAAATACAGTTTTCAACTACACCATTATCGTCTCCCTGTAAATTACAAAAACGTTCATTTGTGAAAATGGTGACCTCATGCGCACCCATATAGTCTATAGATGAGTAGTTTTTCTTTACAAAATTGACATCACCAACTACTGGCATCGCAGCAATAATACAGCGTTTTTAGTTGTTTTCACAGATTCATGTGAATGGGGATCGTTTGGACAATGTTGTCGTCTGTAAGCAAAAAGGCAAATGAAAAACCATAAACGATAATGAAAAACTCGTTTTAAAAGCACGTTTAAGTGCACTTCTTTTTCACAAAGGAAAAACCCAACCTAATCTCACGGCAATTCGTACGTATTTTGCGAGGTGGCTAATTTTACAAACTCATATGTTTGTCCAACCCGATCTCACGGCAATTCGTAAAAATTTTACGAGGTGGCTAATTCGTAACAATGCGTACGACCTCACTCGTACGAATTAGTACGATTTTTGGTAAATCGTACATATTTTCGAGTTGCCCAATTCGGATGAATTCGTACGAATGACCTACCCCTGACCCCGCCCCAAAATCTACCCATCACGTGGGTTTAGACAAATCGTACAAATTCATACGAGTGAGGTCGTACGAATTCTTACGAATTAGCCACCTTTTAATCACTCGTACAAATTCGTACAAATTGGTCGTGAGATAGCGTTGGTTTGTCAAATTTGTAATTTTTTTGCTAAATCGTACATATTTTACTAATTGCCCGATAAGTATGAATTCGTACGAATGACCAACCCCTGACCCCGCCCCAAAACCTACCCAGACAAATCGTGTGAATTTGTACAAATTGGTCATGAGATAGCGTTGAAATAGCCCACCGTGAAATATTCTAGCCCCAATACATGACTTGGCTAACGGCTTTGAAATATAACAGCTCACCTCTCCTCAACAAAGCGCATAATCTGAGGCATTAATCATGTTTGTAGTACAAATGGTGCGGGAACAAGCCATTACTCTCTGAGAAATAATAACAGAGATGCTTACCCTAGCAAATTGTGTTTATGAGATATGTAGTAGGGTTTGGAAGTTGTCAAAGAGTAACGTTGCCCTCATCATTGACTTCTGCTAAACAGAATGGCTGTTTTGGACTCAAGTCGTATAAAGATGTTGCTTCAAGGTTTCCATACACAACTCCGTCTCATGGCTATGCGCTGACTCATGTACACACTGCGCAATTGACAAGAATAAAGTGCAGTTCTTACAATTAGTTCATTCTGTTTAACTTTG